>JABFEA020000067.1:34587583-34604475 GCA_019775915.2 Cyphomyrus plagiostoma
CCCTTACCAAAATGGAGCTTGGCTTCCAAATGCTTCGTGACAGCTTCCAGGACGGAGTCCGCCTGTGGGAGGGGGTCATCTCCGAGCATGCCAAACCTGGGCAGATAAAGGGGGGAGGATTGTCTCAATAATGACGCACCATCTTCACACCACAGTTCTATCAAGGTCTTACCACTTGAGCACCTCCATCTTGCCCTGGTCCCTTCCTAACTTGTCACATACAGCATCATGGAAAGCTTCAGTGCTGGCTGAAGCTGGAACCCCAATGAGGAGGGAAATGAGATCCTTCTGTGGGAGGGGGCAGAGGCAGATGAGATTCCCTCTTCGCGGTTTTTCAAAGATTGCCAGGACTCCACATGACCTGAACTCATGCATTACTGTAAGCTTGTTTTTCATTTGTTTAGGAGCAGATACTTAGGAGCCGGTGAACATGAGGGTTCTTCAGTATCACCAGACGGGGTGCAGCTATGCAAGGATAAGATGCGCAGAGCAACAGCTCAAATGGGGTAAGCAAGCTGGTACCCAGGAGGCGGGCCTGTTAGAGGAGTCCCCTGCTGGAAAAGGGTCGGAGGTGATAAGGCCAAGCTTCACAAACCCACTAATGGCACCGGAGAAGCCCTGCAATGAACCAGCGTGTATATAAGCAGCAAATACTCATAACACGCATTTACCAAGTTCTCATTAGTGACCAAGGGGAAATCACCTGCAGTGTTTAGGAATCTGGATTTTTTTTTTTTTTTTTTTTTTTAAATGACTTGTCTACAATTCCTCTACATGGAAGGACAGCATCACTGATAATATTAAGCACTGACGTGACCTCCCCACAAGATCCGGGCCATCAGACAAAGCCACCGGGGAGTTCAGGAGTGTGTCGAGTGGGTCATGAAACGAGAGTGAGACCTTGGAGCATCAGGGAGAAGATGTGAGCGCGAGCAGCACGCTTACCCGGTAGCGGAGCGAGCCCCGAAGGACGGTGTGGGCCGACTCGATGCCGTACAGCCGGGCATATGTGGTGCTGTCGCGGTTCGGGAGGCCCTCCAGGTCGAAGCCTGGCATGAAGTTCATAGGAGCAGCGGCTTGGAGTAGAGCACCTCCTGGCGGGATGCTCATAACCTGCCCACAATACAGAAACTCACATGAAAAAGGGCAGCACCCGCTAGGCAGTAACCTTTATGGCCCCTAGAGGTCACCACACCTTATTGTCCTTTACGAAGGTGGCCGGATTAAGAGTGTTGAGCAGAACTCCACGAGGACTCCAGCTGAACTTGTAGCGCAGGGGGTTTCCTGCACTCTCTGGGGCGGGGAGGCCCCCACAGTATGAGATGTAGGATTCCACCTGATCCCAAAGTCAGAGGCAACAGCATACAGCTAGCACACATATTAGGTTTTACTGGGGCATGAAGGACACGGTGCAGAAAAGGAGGAACAAACAAGGCATCGAGCTCCCTGTTTTGTACATCTCTGTATTACTCATCCATGTTGGCAATGCACCAGACAACTGAAGCCAACTCTGCATGAAGCTTTGCTCATACAAAAAACATTCAGGGACACCATTAGTTCTGTGGACAGGGACATCACGCACAGTGCACCCTTCCTCCTTGGCCTGGTCGATGCACTCCATGGCCAGCATGTGGTCAATCCCCGGGTCCAGCCCCATCTCACACACTATGGTGATGCCAGCCTCTTCCGCACTGCAAAAAGACAGGTGGTACGACATGTATACTACAGCAAGGTCACACGGTGATAACCACCCAAATGTAGATTCTAAAGCCAATTACACTCCTTCACGAACAAACTTATTTATGCATTTTTAACTTCATGGAATTTCAGTCACCCTACCGACTCTGAAGCTCCCTCAAGGCAGGACAAACATAGCTGGCAGTCACCAAATTCACCTTCTTCCTGATGCAATGTTCAGCAATCATGGCGTGATGCTGGTAAGGAAGCAGACTGCAGAAGACCCATCATCTCCAGCATGTTCATAAACCCAACTCCCCAAGCCTATGCATTCAGTCTCAAGGTTCCTCCAGTACCTGATGACAACGTCATGGTCCTTGACCAGAGACTCAAGGAGGCTCTGCTGGCTTGTGACATCCAGCATCACGGCGGTAGTGTTGGGGTATCTGGCAGCGAGCTCCTTCGCCTGATTCATCATGACCGAGGCTAAATTACAAACAGAACATCATAAAGGGCTGCATTCAGTGGTCATTACCATAAATCACATCTACATACTGTGGAAAATAGGCACTGCACTAAATTATATCTCAGGCAGCATGGCAGGTGTAAACAAAATTATATTATATTAAAAAATTATATTAAATTATATATAAGAAATGTTTACAGTCCAGTGTTTCCCCTAGGTTTACAGCTTTGGGGGGGGGGCAGACGGACACCAACAAGATTCATGGTGTTCATGTGTTTCTACTGAAAGCGGTCAACAGAACAACTGAAGTTTATTTTTATGACAATTGTGTGCAGATTTTGTTACTGCAGTGTATCTTTCTAGGTTCTTCTGATCTTCACCACCCTGGGAGCATTTTAAAAATGCAGATATTTTTGTCTGCTTTTCAGGTGGTTGATGTGACATATTTCCAGACGTGCTCTTTCTGTCCGCTGGTGGGAGTGTGCTCACCTGTGTGTGCGCATGTGTCGGTGCGCGCGTGTGCATTGGGGCGGAACTCCGTCATGTGCGATACAGAGAGCAGAGGATAACTGTAAACGTGTGACCATGTAGACACAAAAATGACAAACTGTTGTGTAAATAACAGAAATAACATAAGGCTATATACTTTGTTTAATATCGGACAATGTATAGACCTGTTCTATAGGAGAGGGAACCTTAAATGACTTCTGTTGTGATTTGGCACTATATAGAAAATAAAATAAAGTTTAATTTAATTAACTTGACCTTCAAGGGGTTGGTGGGACGTGCCGTTGAGGGGGTGGGGCACCCCCCTAATATAATGATAGGGGAAACACTGCAGTCCTCTCCTGTGTTTGTCCTTGAGGAGAATCTCCTACTAGTTTCTGGTAGATATGCATGCATGTATATCTTTGTTATTGTCTACAAACATATTTATACTTCACAGCAACAACCACTTTCTTGCAAGCAGTAAGGCATTATGGTTATAATTCTCACGTGCCTGCAACCTAACAGAAGTGAAAACTAGGAAAACAGATTTGTAATTGATGGCTGATGATGTGTCTGCTTACACATCTTTGGAAGCAACCTTTGGCAAGGCAGACATGGCTCTTTACCTACAGTGACCTGAGTCCAGGGATCCAGCGTCAGGTACTCAACAGCAGGAGCCGCTACGTACCCAGACCCCAGCAGCAATACTCGCTTCTTAAGGTCCATCTTATTCCCTGAAACACAAAGTATGCCAAGTCAATAAAAAATATCGGTGCTGCAGTATTAGAGAGTGTAATAACTAAACTAGATTTCAAAGAACAGATGCTCAGACTAATTAGACTAGCCTGGTTGCTAAGTGACATTATCTAGGAGCCCACTGGAAATTACTGAGCAGTTCCTTAAAATTAACATTTACCTGGACTCCCATAAAAGGAAGCAAACATCCAATCAGCAGAGTAATTAACAAAACTGAATCCAACACCTACAGCATACAAGTGTGCCCTGCTATTATTCCTTAAGCATCGCCATGTGGTCTTGCCAAATAAGGCTTTTTGATTAAAATGTTACCAGATGAAGAAAACTTAAACGTGTTCGCAGGATTGCCTTATTGCCTTAAAAGACCCGGGGACGGGGGGATTCTCACCATATTTAAACTGTCACCCCCCTCATTTTAACATCACAGAAATGACGCACCTTCTGTCCTCACAACAGCGGGCACACTCCTTCACAACAGAATGGTGTCCATATTTTTTTTTTCATCTCATCATATAGATAACTTAGGAAATGTCGCAAAAAAGGGTAACAAAACACTTCTCACTTGCCCGGGCAAGTTTACTACTACACAGTTCAGTTTTCCTGTTGGAATCAGGAAACGGTATCAAGACAGGTTAGAGCTGTCATCTCATAAATTGCGGACAAACAAACATAAGTTACGGACAAACATCTCATCTCACAGATAAGCGCTACAAACTGGATCTGCATGTCCACATTTCCTCCGGGCACAGCCAAATCTCGTTATAATACATCAGATTGCTATAACAGCGCAAGCATGGGTAAGAAACCAAATTCGCCGACAATAACGATCCAGAATGAGAATACGAGAAACAAACATTATATGCCAAAAAAGTCACTCTACTCTCACTAAATACAGCTTCGCAAATAACTGTGTTCGTGAAATAAACTCGACGATGTAGTAAAATGAGGCTTATGGTTAAACCCACCCCCAAGGTTATGTGTCTTGCAGTGTCGGTAAGAATATCTAACCGACTGGCGACCAAGTCAGTGATCCAGTGCAGCGGCGTTTAAACGCCCGTTATGCCCCCGCAAACGAATTCGACTAATTCACTGCGTGACACAGCGGAGTTATTCGTTATTGTTATGAAGACAGACACATCTATAACGACAGCCATCGTCTCCAACCTACCTAAGTTTGGTAAGTTCACGAAAGCGTCTTACCATAAGTCAGGCGGGAGATGCGCATGCCCATCACGCGGCTCGTTCAGCGCGTGACCCGTCACGCGCACCAATGGCGTACGGATGCACGGGACCAGCCTCCGCCCGGCCCCGCCCCCCCTGGCTAGAAGACGGGGGCTTGATGGAGTAGGACTGCATTCTTAGTTAGTGATGAGTGCCAGCGCTCTAACTTGTTTAACTTACGGAAGGGGCGGAGGGTCGAGCAGCAGCCGCTGTCAACCTGATCCCATAACAACATACAAAACGAACAACATACGAAAGGATCATCCACCGGCTCATCCCCATATGGAAATGGCTGTATTTCTCAATTTTATTTGTTAATTGCTCCATCCACCATTATCTGTACCCGTTTGAGAGGTTCAGAGCCTGTCTTGGAGGCTACGGGCGCAAGGCAGGGAACAACCCAGGATGGGACACCAACCCATCGCAGGGCACACTCACACACCATTCACTCAAACAGGTACACTGAGGGGCAATTTGGTGAAAGTGAGAAAGCAGTATGCATACCTCACATGTATTTTTGTGTCTTGGTTATATAGCTACATGAAATGTAAATCATTTTAATCGCATTTGAAATGATAGCGCAGATGCTCCATTGCAAATGCAGGGGGCGCAGTTTTCCTTTCCAGCGCTGCGACTACTTAAACTGCTGTAACTGGCGTCGCATACACGCGAAATAAAGATATATGTATAGTCCTAGTATTAAGGTGCATAAAAATAGCTCCTTGCCGTCGGGATATCATTTATCAGGCACTCTGTATTTTTGTCCACCTAAAATAAACACTGTATAAAACAAGAACATAAAACTCACTCAATAAGAACACAGAGCTTAAACTACTGAAGGTTTCAATAATAAAACATGACCTGCTTAAATGCAACATTTAGTCTGATAATGGGATGAATGGGGGTTTTCCTGTAGGGAGGCAAGTTTCAAACGTTAGCTTTTAATATTTATAGCTATTTAATGTGTTCTCGTTGTGGCAACACTACAGTGGAGAATTCCAGAATACCTAAATCAGTTACATTTATACGTTTTATCCAACATGTAATTAACAGATATGATGAGTAATACTTAACTACCAAATCGATATCAAAACATGTGCTTTCTGTTTTATAACTAAAATTCATAATTATATTATTATTATTATTATTACTACTACTACTCTTATTATTATTATCATTATTATTATTATTATTATTATTATTATTATTATATTATTATCATCATATATCATTATTATTATCGCAGATATTAGAATTAAACAATTTTTTATAATTGTGGATATTTCCAGTCATTTTTTTTGCAAGATTTGCCTAAAAAGAAGTCAGTTAAATTTAAACAAAAATTTATCAGTTATTTATAATGATGATAAGGAAGGATATAATTATATGGTTATTCTTAATAATGAAATATTGCTTATATTATTGTTTGATGCAGTAAATATTATTTGTGTAACCAACAATTTCATGTGCGCATTGTATATTTTTGTTTTAAATTGTTTTAATTGACCGGGATGTTTTACGGTGCAAGTTAATACTTAAAACAACAAATCAACAATGTGGTGTATCGACATACATTTTTGTAGAATTATTTGTGCTTTTGCAATGTATTCTTCTTCATATGTAATAGCGCATGCTGAACAGCATATCATTTCATAAAAAGATTGTCACATCGTTATAAACATAAAATTATTTTATTCCAAGTATATGCACGATAACATCTGATTTATCTTGTTCCTTTGTATAATTTTTTACGCTTCGGAAGAAGCATTATTCCTGCAATCATCGATAATCAACTCTTTAGGTATATTCACATTGATTATGGTGTCCCTTTTCCCGTTATTATGAGTAAATACATAAATTACAATGAAGTTGCGCCGAATAGTAATTAAATCAAATGTTTCCCTCGATATTCATAGTCTTTACGTAATCTATTAAATTACAACGTTACAATCAAATATAAATATCAAAACGCGTTATATACATAATCCTGAGATTAAAAACGAAAACGAATAAAGTTAAACACAATTTACATAAATGTTTCATAGATTCTTTAAATTATTGGAGATTTTCAAAGAGAAGCTACCTGACCCCATCGCGCTGTAGCGTAGTGTTTATATACTATATAGTATTTGCTTCGGAAAGAAAGCCTTTTCGGAGCACAAGAGCGCAGTCTCACGGCCTCTCGTCAGCCGCGTCTTCTCCGGCAAGGGCTGGTGGTGTCTGGCATCCTGGGGAAATGTCATGCAGTTTCCTTATGTGCTTTTTCAAGTCAAAGTTCCTGCAGAATCCTTTGCCGCACGTGGGGCAGATGAAGGGCTTCTTGTCGTTGTGTGTGTGCATGTGGAACGTCAGGTTGTACACCTGATGGAAGGCCTTACTGCAAATAGTGCACTTGAACTGTTTCTCCCCGCTGTGCGTCAGCTTGTGGTTTTTGTAGTTGCCTTGGGATGGACGAAAATCAGCACTTAGGAGAATTATTAATGCAGAGCATTGTCCATGTTTACAATTATTCCCTGCATGACAGGGCAAGCAAAATCACTGCAGGTTGTCCTTATGTCCTATACAGACCGAAATGCACGTAAATGCGTTATTTCTCATGTATTTTTATAACTGCTACATATTTGGTTCTTGCCAATAAATGGTAAATGTAAATAGGCGTATTTTTTGTATTTTCTATTAATTTATTGTAAGTATTTCTATTGAACAGGTAGACCGATAATGTGTGTGAACAATCACATGTAGTTGACCTAGGAAGCGTTGGTTACCTTTCTGGTGAAATCCCTTCCCGCAGAATTCACACACAAACGGTTTGTAGCCGGCGTGGATCCGCGTGTGCGTGTTCAGCGTCGAGCTTCGGTTGAAAGCCTTCCCGCACTGGTTGCATTTATGCGGTTTTTCCTATACAAATAATTCCGCTTTTTTGTGTGTGTAATTACATATATATATATATATATGTACACACACACACCTGATATATATATATATGTAATTGCACCATATATAATTTTCCTATACAAATAATTCAGGATTTATATATATATATATATACACACACACACACACACACACACTTGTATAAGACATGTATCGGGACTCTGAATACCTGCGTATATACAGGAACGTTCAAATTTTAGAACAGTAACTTACATTAGGTAGACGACAACATGCCAGTTTTTTACATTGGTTAGTTAAATTTATAATGGTGTTGTAAAAAGGGCTCACCGGCGTGCATGTATGCACCCACTTATTTTCTGTACCCCCGTATTCTATGCAGTCTCGTCAGGGTCCGGAGCCATGCATCCCGGAGGTTACGGACACAAGGCAGGGAACAACCCAGGACGGGGCACCAACCAATCGCAGGGCACAGTCACACCACACACACATTGCTATACATAAATTGAAACTTAAATTAACGCTCAATTTGGACATAATACATACAACATATACCTGCGTGTGGATGATTTTGTGGCGGCACAGTGTGCTTGCTTGCCGGAATCCTTTGCCGCAAACTTTACACACAAACGGTCTGGCTCCCGTGTGCACCGGCATGTGGCGGGTTAAATTATAGTGGGCATTGAAAACCTGCAAATAATAATAAAACGCGTTATTATTAAATTAAAACGTTTAAATGGAGACAGAACATTTTGCGAGTAGGCTACTAACTTTTCCGCACAAATCACAGGTAAAAACTTTGGGCTTAGTATTAGGGTTAGGTGTCACACTGTTCAGCTTCGACGAGTTCTTAAAAAGTTTCTCGGACATGATCTGGGCCCCCTCCTTCGCGTAGTGCTGCAGCTGAGTTTGGGATAAATCTTTGAAGGCAATTCCTGTCTGGCGCCGGTCTTCGTGGTGGCCTAGTCTGTTCCTTTCGGATAGGAAGGCTTTCTGGCGAGCGTGCAGCGGGTTCAGGAAGTAGGAGGCCATGGGGTGGATGTTGACGATGCCCGCAGGAGGTGGACACGGGCAGTTCAGGTAACACACCGCTCCCATCGCCTGAAACGAGCACTGGTTTACAACTTTCGGGCGGAAAAGTTTGTAGTGCTCCATTGACGCGTGTGGGCCCGGTGAACTCAAATTACTGTTCATTTCGTTAGAAGTGTACGAAGAAGCGTCAAACTGGTCAGATTGTGGTCCAGTAGCGCTCTCATTCTGACTTGGTTCGTATCCCAGCGGCACGAAAGGTATCACGTAGTGGACCGAGGAGTTCATATGGAGTACCGGCTTTGGGTCGGCGGGGCTCACAGCCGGGAATGCGCTGGGGAAAGGTGTCGCCTTTGGTTCCGGCGTCCTGGCCATAATCCTGTCGATCGAAAAAGCGAGGGGTTTGGCGACGCCGATTGCGTTTCCCCCAGCCGCCAAGTTCCCATGAGTCGAGGGTGAACCGGACATCCTCGCTGAGTGAAAGCGTGCGCGGTCCATGCCTGGAAAACGCCTCTCCTGTACCTGGCTTCTCGGATCCCCTTCTAGGTGTCCTTTTATTCCCGTTACCGGCCGGCGAGAAAGGACAAAATCATGGTTGGACTCCAGCCCTGCACCGTTCACTTTGGTCTCCTCAGTCCGGACAATCGGTACTTAGGACTGCCCGGGATGCTCTATAAAACGTGTTGTGTCCCGGCCCGGACCTCGCCAGTCGCTACCTTCCAAGAGCTGCAGGCTGTGAAGTAGATAATTGCTCTATTCACTCGCATCAGTCAACAGAGAAACTTTTCTCCCCACTTGTCGCGCGCCCACTATTATGGGCGAGCCGCCGCTGCGCGAAGGAGGTGCTTTTGCAGCAGCGCCTGCATGTTTAAACTGCAAAGACGCGTTTGGCACGCCTGCGCTCCCTGGTGCATTAGTGCGATGTCGGTTTTTAAGTCGCACAGGGGGACAGCCACGCGGGGGAATGTAAATGCGGACTAGCTGTCCACAGTTTACATATTTCATTTAGATTCCCTTTGTCTTTTTGTAATTCACGCCCACCCAATCCATATTTATCCAAAAAAATAAAAATATCTCTCCAATAACATGTTATATAAAACAGATTCTAATAATAAATAATCGACATTGGCTAAAAAGTATCGGCACAATGTGGCATAACATAATACATTAAATCTTTGGTCAGGATTCAAGTGGGAAAAAATACATGTTTGTTCCGTTTAGATCTGTATTAAAAATGTAACAATCGCATGAAAATTGTCAGACTCAACCGAACTATTACGCTTTCGTTTGCCGCTAGGTTAAGTGAACTGAGCGGGTTTATTTTACATTAACTTTTGGTATTACCGAAAGCAGGCTCACAGGATGGAAACAGTCAGTGGGAATGGACGATGGAAACAGGAATTCGACTAATTTATCTGAAATGCAACTGTGAAAATATATATTTTCACAGTTGCATTTCCCGAGTATTTTGAACTTAAAAATATCAAACAGTTAACCGCGTTCGCATATCATTTTTTTTATATAGGTCTATATAAAATACCGTTAACAGTGAGATGGAAATATTTGAACAATTGATGAATTTGCATCACAGCTCGAGTTCATTTCGAACGGTTTAATTAAGCATTCGATCCGCAGGTGAAAATAAACTGCATAAATTATATTAACTGATTATGTACAGGCACATAAACCGGGATTCTTACATCGTTAAATAACTTCGTTATGCGATTTTTCTAATTGCTGTAATTAGCACATTACTACTTTACTATTAAATAATTACGCTATATTAATCTGTAATGTTCTCTCTTCTTTTTTCATTTTCTGTAGTCTGGGTCACGGTCACCAAACTGCTCTTTTGTTTTGTGACTGTGCGTTTAGACTCCAGAAACTTAAGGAATTTTTCAAGAGTATATCTGGATTGTAGCACAATTGAGGAGATAAAATATTACCTTCTATGAAAGACTTTTTTTTTTCCCCACGACATAAATCCAAATACAGTATAGCCTATTCAAAACAAGAACCAAAGCATAAATACAATTATTTGCTCTGGCCTTATGAATAATATTTAACATGATAGATAGCCTACATATTTATTAACTGTCAAAATATAATATTGTAACAATTCCACCAACGCTGTTATAGATGTGTTTTATAGACATAACACTTTTTAAATTAATCTCACAATAAAACAATGGAATTTTTTATACTTTAAACGATCCTGATTATTATACTTAAATGATAATAGTTCTCTATTTTGGTAGTGTCCAGTTATTGAAGGTTTAACCCAAACTCCGTATTTATGTCGATACAGCACAAAGCATCACAGGCATGCACTGCCAGGCACGCGCGAACCTAATCATCCTGTCGGCATTTAACAGATAAACATGTATTAAGCAGGATTACTCTATATAGTTGACAAGGAGTATCAGACGAAGGTATAAACAGCCATAGAACTCGAATTAAATTAATATATTGATATGTTAGCAAACCGAAATTAGAATTGAACTTAACCGCCCTAAAACGAGTATAAATTGGGCATCTGCGTTTATAACAAATATTTAGCATTCAGTATATTTAAATAGTTCTCCAACTTCTGCTAGGAGCTTATATTCAGGTCAGTGATAATATACAGGTATGATGGTCAAAGTATAGTGTCTGTATAATTTACAATTTATATGATTTTTTCCCCAAAATAATCCAAGACGACATATTCCTATAAATATTTTTACAATACGTACATTAAAGTACTAACGGTCCTGTATTGCTAACCCTCTTTACTAGAAAATCACTTAAGAAGTCTAACCATTTTATTCCATGTTAACATGATGCACAAAGTTTTATCACATTTCCCTAATGTGTTGGAGTCATTTCCCTTTCATTTATATCTACATATCAATTTTAGTACAAGAATATTATCATTTATGCGCTTATGCTTAATTTGGTGCAGAAAGAGAGATGAGCCTCTTCTCGCATTAAACCACTTTTATTTTAACACTTTTAACTCACCTGAAGAAACACAGGTGCACAGATGACAATATAAATATACAAATTTGCCCCGTTTTTTTCTGCTCGCAGCTTTACTGACACAAGTTTCTCAAGGTGTTGGTAATAACAAGTCAACTTGGCTAATCTCTTGAGCACAATGCCGTTCACTGTGGACCAAGCGCGCGCTCGCAGGTATCGTGAAATGTCATTAGCAGGCGGTGAGTTCAAACACACATTTAAAGGAAACTTTTGTGGCAGATGTTTAACTTTGGTCTTTACTGCAGTACAGAAGGAGCGATAGCTCTGTGGCCGATTCACCAAATAAAAGCGCTCATATTCATTGTCTTCGCTGGAAGCTTTTTCCCTACGACAAGCAATTTGAAACGTCCTCACCTCTGCGGGTCAAAGACGCCAAACATTCAATGCTTGTGTGGACCTTGATTTAGCAATTTCCATGCTCAGCTTGCACACTCAAAGCAGTTTACATTAGAAACCATACTTCAATATCAGGACATTTCCAATGCTTCAGTTCACATCAATGGGGAGGAAAATATATATAATATACAGATAGTCTGCCGCCTGGTGTCCATTTAGCAGTACTGCACTAGCAGGATGACCTCTGATTAGGTACAGTACTGAATGTTCAGAGACACATTTTTCAGAGCTGATGTTGTGGCATATCCTTCACCATCCTTCTTCCATAAAGCTGGTCATGAGAGCCTCCCTCAGGGTGATCTAACCGTCCTCTTGGTCACTGTCCCTCATGGAGATGCCTTGTAGGCCTTCTCCCTCGCTGACCGTCACTGAAGCCTCTTCCAGCATCAGCCGGTTGTAGATGGCCTCGTAGCTCTTGTTGTTCAGGGTTCCATCGAGTACCCCCTGCAGCCTGAAATCACGGTATGTTTTCTACATCCAGGGGCACACAGAGATGTTACTGTAAGCATACAAGCATACACACAGATTCAGTATCAAGCCTGGCCCTCACCTACCGCTTTGTGGTAGCCAAATCAGCAATATTCCAGAGAAAGACATTCTAATACTGTTTTTTTCCTTTCATAAAAATGTTATAACCCAGAACATGGAGCCTGTAAGAAAGGTCGTTTCTTAGTTAGTACTGAAAGACAGCCATTTAGTAAGCATCAAGTGCTCATATTAATAACACAGGGAAAAATAAGCCTCATGGCCCACGGATGGCGTTACCCACGCAGGAACGAGGGGTCACCGGCATGGCGTGGCTACCTTCACGATCTTGATGAGGGTCCTCAGCTGGTAGGTGTGCAGCTGCAGGTCAAGTCTGTCTGTCAGCCAGAGGCACACGATCTTCATGGAGTCGGTATACCATTGCTAGGGGACAAACCGTCAGACAAGCAGTGACAGCCGAAGATGCGTATCGAATCCCGCCATCGGTGACGCTCATTTTAATTCCTCGTTTATCCGCAATTTTCTATGGGTCTGTGTTGTGTATGAAGCGACCCGTATATCACAGATGTGCAAAAAATGTTGGCTCAAGTAAAAGCAGTCAACTGATCAAAGGTCAGTGAGGTGAAAAACAGGCCTGCAAGTTGATTAAGGCCATGAAACATGGGGGGGGGGGGGTGGTGGTGGAGAGGAAGAGCTAATCACACAGGTGGAGCAATGCTCCGTGTCACCACTTACTGGGCCTCAGTCATCACGCCCCCTGCTTCATATGTCTCATTCACCACGCCCCCTGCTTCTTATGTCTCATTCACCACGCCCCCTGCTTCTTATGTCTCATTCACCACGCCCCCTGCTTCTTATGTCTCATTCATCACGCCCCCTGCTTCTTATGTCTCATTCACCACGCCCCCTGCTTCTTATGTCTCATTCATCATGCCCCCTGTTTCCTGAGTCTTAGTCATCACACCCCTGCTTCCTGGGTCTCAGTCATCATGCCCCCTGTTTCCCGAGTCTTAGTCATCACACCCCTGCTTCCTGGGTCTCAGTTATCATGCCTCCTGCTTCCTGGCTCTCAGTCATCACGCCACGTTGGTGTGCCCCCACATGAAGAGGGAGGGACAGGGTGTTAATCCCCAATCTGGGAAGCCATTAAAACTAGGTGATGGTGTTTAGGAAACCTGTTGTGCTGTTTTTGTATGTTACTGTACATATTCTGAACCAAACTGAATCCTAATACTTAAAAGAAAAATGTCCATCCATCTGTCCATCCTCTGCCCTCTTATCAGGGTCAATCAGGAGGAATAATTCATCTCCTTCCATCGTTCACATTTTCAGCTTTCGAGCCCCTCTTTTACCATGAGGAAAAAATGCCTTTATCGCGTTGACAATAGCCACACACTTATGAGCCTGCCGAATGGCCGAGAGAAACATCACAGCAAATAATGTGACACGCACCCATGACCTTGGGATGACCGCCAAATATTCCTTAGGATTTTGTTGTTGGCTGAAGGCTGCTGCTCACCTCAAACAGCTTCTCCACGTACATCTCCTCAATAACACGCTCTCTCAGGATGTCTTGGTTCTGCCTCACAAAGGTGATATAGGTATCAGCCAGATCCAGGCCGGGTTTCTGCATGGAGACGAGGATGATGGGAATTGGGGGGAGCAGGCATGACAGAGACGCTTCCCGCCGAAGGTGTGAAATTGGAAAGGTGGATTCCCAGCACAGAGGACTGCTTCTGAGGGCCCCGGAACAGCTCAGCCAATCTGCTTAATCGGATCAATTTTTACCTTGGAAGCTTATTGTGACCCTAAAGCAATGGATTAAATAAACTCGGTAGGGAATATCTGTAGTGTTAGGATAATTAAAAATAAACCACGTAACCAATCAACCTGGGGAAAAAAACAGTAAAACACCACCAATACATTGTCTTTCAATTTATGCCATTTAAAAATTGAAATTTACAAAAAACAGCATCCTGTTTAATTATAATTTAGCTAATGAGCCCATTGCTACAGTATCTGTGTTATGAGCATAAGATTTTGACCGTTTTGTTGACAGCCCTCTTCATGTGGCAGTACGGAGATTTGGGCAGAAATGTGGCGCATAGTTTATGCCTGGACTCCGCTGAAGAGCAGCTGTGCACTGTCACACAGAGATATGGCATCTTCATTGCCAGCCTGTGGGTGATGATCTGCTGATGAACCGCAGACAGACGGCAGGAAACATCTCATGTATTTCTGAGGGCATTGGCACTGTTACTGGGCAAGCTCATTTCCCGGTGAGCCGCCGAGAGCAGGATGTGGTCTTTATGGAGACACACACAAGCAGTAGTGGTATTTACTGACATTCAAACTACACATTTGCATGGCGCCCCCTGTTGGCCACAAACACTCACTACATTAATATTAAATAAACATCTTCCTTATTTTGCGTGTTCTGCTAATCAGCAAGCTAACTACAATCTTCTGAATCAACTTGCTAGTCATTTATTTAGTATTTAAAACATCAGGCGGGGGCAGGGTGGGGGGCAAGTGACTTTTTGTGTAAAGTTCCAGGAACCACAAATCTGGCCCTGCAGACAAACACACGTGTATAGACCAGACCAGCTTCTCACTCAGATTTCAAAGGTACAAGAAGCCAGTCATCTCTGATCACATCATTCTAATAAGAACAGACGGCTTGGTTTTGTGTGACCCAGAATTTTAGTGAGATGCACTAGCGGAACTGGGGGGACATCGACCAACCTCGTAACCCCTCCCTAACCCACCATGTTTCAACTGACACCTAAACTCTGCGAAATTCTGTATTTGTGCATTAGGAACCGAAACGAGATTTTCTTTCTTGAAAGGGAACGTGTCAGAAGGCCAGTCATTACAATGTCATCTAAATATAGCGACAAGTCAGATTACGGTGGATGTTAAACTATACATGCCAATTAATTGCATTGAAAAATCTTTTTAATTAACAAAGCAACATATTAGCAGTAGTGGTACTTTGTAATCGGCGCATCCTGGTAATGCTGTAATTGTTTTGACGGGTTTCACACCAGATTCCGCAGGGGACGCTGCTGAGGACTCGTCTCCGGGGCTAATTATCACACCTGACTCCCCGTCTCTGTTCCTCGGCATGGAGATGGGCAGAATCGACGGACACTCGTCACATGCTTCGCCATACAGCCAGCAGCTTTCGCACATGAGATAACGACACGCATGGGATATTAACGGGCTCGTTCCTTGTTAACGACCCCCCCCCCCGCCTCGCCTCACCCCAGTCCTGCCAGATGGGTGCTTTACACCTAGACAAACACCCGCATCTACTTCAGTGTGCGGGCGACGGAGGGTCCTCAATCACAACATGCCCAAGGGAGAGCTGCTGATCACACACACACACACACGCACACACATACATACGCACACACCTGAAATAGACCACCGCTGGAACATCAACTGAAAGCTCATTTCCCCACACTGTCGCTCCCCCATGACCCGACTGCAACAACCTTTCTCTTCTAACGAGGGAAAACCTGTTAGGAACATTCTCCATGTTTTTATAAGAGATGGTGAACACGAGGTCCATCTGAACGGATCAGGTAACGTTGGCCATTTTCTCATCCGCATTAGTAGCGGTCACCGTGTTGGGTCAGTGGTGTACTGCTCGAACCCAGCACCCCGAAGTTGTGAGTGGCTCTTGTTCCTGTTGGGTGAGATGGTGCTCAGCCGCACACCCGCCGCTGACCTGAGACAAGGACATCATAAATTTCCTCCATGTCATTCTGAGCAATAGGAGTGATGACGTCACCTCCCACACCTGGGAACCTCTGTAACGACCAGCCGGTTTGACCCAGTATCCCCCTCCCTGTGCCGTTCCCCACCCCCACATCAGAGTGACAAAGAAGTGCGCGCCAAGCTTCTTGGGCCGTGACAGCGGGGGCTGCATTTACGCCCACACTTCGCCAGCCCGATGTTACACGGTAATGAATGTGACCACGGCCTGGCAGCACTAATGCTAAAAAATGTCAAAATAGTTGTTTTTTTTAAACCCCGCCGGTGTGGGCAGGGCAAGGTGCTCGTTAGCAATGAATACCAGCGATACAACGACGCCGGATTAGATACGGATTAATGAACGGTTCACCGGGAACGAGAGATTGAAGAGGCGGAGGTGAGGCGTTTCTGGGTAATTACACAGCCAGGGAGCTGGGCCTCCTGTCCCAGGTGCAGGCGGATGTATCTCAGTGCGTGTGGGGGGGGGGGGCTACGTGTGACTGGGCCCTCAAAGCCAAGCCCTTTGACGACAGTCCAAACAAAGGATTCGAGAAGCTTAATCTCTCGTGACAAGAGTGCAAATCTGTTTGCAGCTCAGTCCACCCCCCCCCCCCCCAGCAGGCGTACCCCTAGTAGCAATAAAAACCACACCGCAAACACAAAACAGAGGTTTAAGTTAAAGTTTATGTCAGGGTGG
>JABFEA020000067.1:34606412-34619037 GCA_019775915.2 Cyphomyrus plagiostoma
TTATAAATGGCTTTGTTTGTCCCCCCCCCCCCCCCCCCAAGAATCTGTAGGAAAACTTGACATGTGAATGAGAATCAAAGGCTTGGACTGTGGAAACACCTAATGTCCACAGATACAAGTTCATTTACTTGCCGGCAGACCCTCTTCACAAGGTCTTCCTAATAAATAGGGGTCCTTCTGGGTGGGGTGGGGGAGGGGGAGCTCAGCTAATAATTGCACAGGCAAGGAAAAGGCCCCCTGCTTGTTAGTCTCCCATCCAATTTCTAGGAGATGGTAAACAAGGGCTGCAGTATAACCGCGAACAGCAACACTGTATCCGCGAGCAGCAACAATGTATCCGCGAGTGGCTGCAGTGTAATCGTGAGCAGCAACAGTGTATCCGCGAGTAGCAACAGTGTATCCACGAGTAGCAACAGTGTATCCGCGAGTAGCTGCAGTGTAACCGCGAGCAGCAACACTGTATCCGCGAGCAGCAACAATGTATCCGCGAGTAGCTGCAGTGTAACCGTGAGCAGCAACAGTGTATCCGCGAGTAGCTGCAGTGTAACCGCGAGCAGCAACAGTGTATCCGCGAGCAGCAGCAGTGTATCCGCAAGCAGCAACAGTGTATCCGCGAGCAGCAGCAGTGTATCCGCAAGCAGCAACAGTGTATCTGCGAGTAGCTGCAGTGTAACCACGAGCAGCATACCTTAGACACCAGGGAAGCGATCATCTCCTTAAAGGCATCTTCAATCAGTACATCCACTCTGGACCGGTTCTGGTGCTATGGACAGAGAAGGGAGGGGCAGGCATAAAACATTCTGAAGTCCTAGTCAACCTGGCCACCCTCCAGTAGTATTTACACCTCCAGAAAAATAGACACACACATTTTAGAAAATCAAGTTTCCCCATCTAGGGACCAAAAAGTGGTGCCCACAACATGAAAACAACAGGTTTTCTTCACTGTGGACACACACACGCACACACACACACACACACACACACACACACACACACACACACACACTCTCAGTGAAGAAAATCTCCCCATGTTCTCGGCTGAGTTAAGCAGCTAATAAGTCTTTTATGCGCCTGAATGGAGTTCCTGCTCTCATTTAAGGTGAAGGAATTCGAAGGATACTTTTTGTGTTTCCCACAATTAAGAGTTTTGTGTTTTTTCCAAAGAGCAGGTCCAGCTGCGGGACCCAAAGGCCGGCACTAGATTCAATTAACCCGCCATTTCACGACCGCTAACTCGTATTCATCGTTTATTTAAATCGCGCTGCGCAGAGATGTGGCAGGAGCATCTTCAGCCCACGGTGGTGGGGCGGAGGGGCGTGGCCTGGCCTGGCCAACAATGCCCTTTGTCAGGGGCCTGAAGCACCCCCAAATTAAAAATGACACCCAACAAAGGCCTGAGACTGACGAGGTCCCCCTTCCAGACTGTCCTGAAGTCTTTCTTCCCGGACGTGAAATGGCAGCTTTTCTCACACCAAGACCATAAAAATCAAACCTCATTGACAGACATTTTACCCCAATTAACACCCCGGTCCCTGCTTTTAATTCTCGTTTTATGCAGGAGACGGAATCTCTCCAGCTGTTTAATTTTACAGGGGTAATATTATGCCTCTGGCTATAATCACCAGCAACACATATCAAAAACATTTTTATTCGTTTGATGCTGAATAAACTGTTGAGAGGCCTTATAAAGGAGGACGACATGTACCTCCCAATTCAAAAGTAGGCTGTCTCTATTATAACAGCTCTTATCAAATTATTTAGTGCACAGGGGTGTTATCTTCTAATAAGGTAGTTAATCCGAGACTGCAAACTCTGGAGTGTGCTAGACTGTTCCTGCTCACAGATATTCGTAGCTGTGGCTAAATGACTTACTGTCACTGGGTGAGAAGTTTTCACAGAAGCTCACAGAATCCATTTTGATTGGTTATCTGAATAGGGCATTGGCCAATGATTGAAGGGCATGGGGAGTGGACAGCCTGCAGGTAGAGTACTAAGGGTTTTTCTTAATATGCGTACTTGACCGTACTTGTATTCTCACGTACCCATTTTACGTCCATCCATTGCCGAAGACCAGCTCCAATACGAAGAACAGAAGTATGGAAGATGCTAAAAATTCCTGGATGTCGTTCTTTCCCCACCTCCCAAAATATTAAGGATATATGGGCTGCATTCTTGCCAAACGAGACCAATCCCATGATTCACTACATCCCAAGTTCGGTTTTGGGAGGCAAGTTAGCAAGACGACTCTTGCCAAGACCACGAGTACGGTCTTTGCATTCTTGGTATTGCGTGAATAGTGATCTGGTGACATGGGTGCTGTATAGCTCAGTAGGATAAGGATCTGTGGAAGGTTATTGGTTCAAATCCCATGGCTGGCAGACTAGTACCTCACCAACGTCTGCCAGACAAATAAATGTGAAATGTGCCCCAGACAGCCGCCGTTTGAGCGGGTGATTGCTGGCTCAGCCGGCTGCCTCTTCCTGTGTCTGTATCTCCCTCCTCTCCCAGCCACAGACAAGGCTGGCAACCATTCCAGGCTGGAGAAGCGAGCGCCTGCTAGGCTCGGGCCTCAACTCTGCTGGGACAGGCTTGCTGGCCCCAGGGTCTTCCTCGCCCCCCCCCCCCCTCCATTCCCAGGCCATAGGCCTACCTCCTGGCCCGGGTCCAGCAGGCAGAGCTTGACGCAGTGTTTTTTGGCATGCAGCAGAGCGTTGAACATGCCGCAGATGGGCAGGCACACCCGGAAGTCCGGCGACTTGCTGGCCTTCTGCATCTTGGCGTCGAAAGCCGCTTTTGTTCTGCCGGGGAGGACAAAAAGGCCCCTGGAAATGGGACTCCTCCAGAGACCAATTAAAAACAGACCGTCTCGCCTCCTTGCAAGCGCGGCTCGGCGGCGACGGCAGCGGCCCCGCGAATAAACACCGCGGCGAGTCACTGCAGGAGCTCATGAGCATTCCAGGGACGTTTGCGACAGAAAGTCGTCTGGGCCGCATGTGCACCGCCTCACACTCCACCAAGGGAGGCCAAAGCAGAGCGACACACCAGGAAGGGTGCATGAGGCACTTCAGCGGTGGAGGGGGGCCCATGCAACGGGAGGAGAGATGATGACACGCAGACAGGAAACGGGGAGCGGCCAAGCCAGTAGTAACTGATCCATCCACCCATCCATACGTCCATCCATCTGTTCATCATCCATCCATCTGTCCCTCTGTCCATCCATTTATCCATCCATCAGTCCACTAACTGGTCCGTCCATCCATCCATCCATCCATCCATCCATCATCTATCTGTCAATTCCTCCATCCATTCACCCACACACCTATTCATCCATCCACTTCTCCATTACAGGGTTATGAGTAATAATTAATCAATGATTAATTAAACCTCTTCACATCATCTAGTTCTGCTCGCGGCCCACGGCTCCACGCACCTCTTCCCGCTGGCTAGTCCCACTCGTGGTCCGCGGCTCCACGCACCTCTTCCCGCTGGCTAGTCCCGCTCGCGGCCCGCGGCTCCACGCACCACTTCCTGCTGGCTAGTCCCGCTCGTGGCCCGCGGCTCCATGCACCACTTCCCGCTGGCTAGTCCCGCTCGCGGCCCGCGGCTCCACGCACCACTTCCCGCTGGCTAGTCCCGCTCGTGGCCCGCGGCTCCACACACCTCTTCCCGCTGGCTAGTCCCGCTCGCGGCCCGTGGCTCCACGCACCACTTCCCGCTGGCTAGTCCCGCTCGCGGCCCGCGGCTCCACGCACCTCTTCCCGCTGGCTAGTCCCACTCGCGGCCCGTGGCTCCACGCACCACTTCCCGCTGGCTAGTCCCGCTCACAGCCCATGGCTCCACACACCTCTTCCTGCTGGCTAGTACTGCTCGTGGCCCGCGGCTCCACGCACCTCTTCCCGCTGGCTAGTCCCGCTCACAGCCCGCGGCTCCACGCATTTCTTCCCACCAGCTAGTCCTGCTCGCGGTCTGTGACTCCACGCACCTCTTCACACAGGCCTCCACCATGTTGCTGGACATCAGTCTGACCCTATGCTCCAGCTGCTTGGCAAACTCAGGCTCTGGCCAGTGCAGGTCCAGCACGAACATCTGTAGGGCATCCAGCTTCCAGAAGAGGTCCTCAGAGCCACTGCTGGAAGGAGATCCATCGCACACACGCAGATTCTTAGATTTTGATTCTTAGGTATGGAGAACAGACCTTACTGCAGTGGGTTAGGGGAGTGTACATGACCAGGAGTTATATAAAGACAGACAACAAATATTCCAAATCTAAACATTTCTGCTCCAGATACATATACACCAAATCAATCAATCAATCAATCAATCAATCAATCCATCCTTTCTTCTCATTTATAGAACGGCATCCTAAATATCACACTCTGCTGCCTGGCCACCCCAAAGCCCTGTGGAGGCATACAATAGTACTGCAGTGTCTCCAGCTTCATCTGTCTCTGGTCAAACTGGGACCCACGGTGCTTCCTGAGATGCTAAAGGAGCATGGAGGGGCCAACAGGAGGGTGTGTAATGGGTCGTGGCTGGCTGGTATGCGGGCATGAGACACCCGCTAGCTCATACCGCACCCCCGCTTCATCCCCGGGGTACGCTTGGCCACCAAGCCAAGAGGGACCCCCCGGAGTTTATCCACATTGCCCAACCCCCAAATTTACAGCAGCATCTTTAGGCCACCCTAGTGTTGACTAGGGGCCTCGATCAAGCATATGAATGCTAACGAGCATTAACGAGGGGGGCGGGGCTCAAAAGCTGATGCCGGTGGAATACGAGCAAGGGGGGCATCGTGGGACACATTGGCCTGTGTCACCGACATACTGACCAGTCACAAGGGTGAGCTCAGCCCTGTGGAGGAAGCAGATTGGAGAGAAAAAAAAGAGCATACTCACAAAACATCAGGAACGTTACTCCCCGGGAAGCTGGAAAATCAGAAGCAGAGAGTTAATTCCAAAAATTTTGGGCGACACACCGAAGAAAATCAGAAGCAGGCCGCGGCATGGAGCAGCGAGCCGGCACTGGCGGAGGAGCGGGAGGGTCCAAGCGACATAGTAGGGGGACATGTTTGCTACCCCGAGACACTGTCATCTCATCCCCAAACAGATCCAAGGACTCACGGGCCCACAAAGGAGCTTTTATACTACTGGGGGGTCAATTCAAAACGTCTGGCTAATTGGTTTGCACCCATCCCTCCACCCCCTGGCAGGCCTACGTGTCAACGGGGCGGTACATCGAGACAGGCCGCTTTGCCCCCCAAATGGATTTCCCCCGCTGGGGACAGGGGGTGGGGGTGCATTAGGTACGGGTCCCCTGAGCTCCTTACAGCCTTTGGGAAAAGTGTTAATGAAAAGCGTTGCTCCTTGTCTTCAACACCCGAAACGTGCTCGGGGACCTTGTGGCAGGTTGCGCGTGTATCGCATGCATCACGTGCATCCAAGCTGTGACTCCGCCCCCCCTTCACAGGGTGGCCTGTCGCCGGAATATTCCGGCGTGCCCAAGGACGTTTGTCACCTGAATGCATCAGCGTGGTTAAAGGCCAGTGCCACGTGAAAACACTGGGGGAATAGAAAAAAAGCTTTTTCTTAAAAAATGCCCTTGAACCAGATTTAAAAGCATTTTTTGCACAATATAAACACATTCAGGTTTAGGAGTTATTCTGTGAGCTTCTGTGTTATGCTAATTGGGATCCAGGGCTCAGAAATGACACCAGAGCCTGTTAGAAGGGGGGCAACAGCACAAGAAATCGGGATGCGGGACGCGGATCATGGAAACCCCCCCGGAGGAGCCGTACACACGTGTTGTCACACAGCGGACCCATCCAGGAGGGTACAGAGAAGCCAGGCAGCTGGGGAAGGCTGACAGGCAGGTTGGGAACTTTGGGCAGGGGCACGCTGGGCAGGCTGTCCGTTATCGTCCTGTGAAAAAACAGCAGGGGCGGGGCGACAGCACCCTGACTGAGTGGGCCCCCTCACCCCCCACGGGGCAGCGGCACATGGCCATCGCAGACACCGCTAATAATGCAACTCCCAGCGGGACTCCATATGCGCAGCCTGGTGAGTCCATCTCCGTGGGGGGCGTTATTCTCACTCCAAAAACGAGAGATTAAGTGAAAAGGAAAAAAAAAAACAAGCAACAACAACAATAATATCGGGGGGGGGGGGAATCCCAAGGGTCTCAGCCACTGAGGAAACTCAGTCCTGCAGCACAACAGCCCTGTAGCCCATAAATGAATCATAACAGGCGCTTCCACACTGAAGTTCCAGAGCCTGGCCTATCCTGACTTTCCTGAGTCGCTTTCACACTGCGAGACAGAACTGGGCTAAATAAGTACGGGAGACGCAAAAAGCTCTTAGGTTAAACTTCACATAATTTCTTACAAAACTACATCGTCATCGACAAAACAACTGAGGATAATAAAGCCATTTTGTTAGTAATTAGTAAGTTATTGGGGGAATTAATCACAATTTATATTACATTTATACAACCCGCGTTTATGATTCTTATTAAATCTGGCCAACAGATCAATCTTTTGTTTTCCAGGGAATAAAAAATATGATGCAAGGGTATCCCATTAATAAGCACTGGCAAGTTTCACCGGTGATGTAAGACAAAAATATATTGGTTGTTGATTGAATTTTGCAATGCAGAAAAATGGAGACACAAGCAAAAACACGATCCTGCAATATTGAACATAGGATTGCACATGAAAATAGCTGATTCACTGAGTTTGGGATTTGAAACAGCAAAAAAATAAATGTCTTTGGGATGCAAAAATAATTCTATCTGCTCAGTTGTTGCTCCACTATTTTTATCTCATTCTCTGCTCTTCCACATAACTTCCATGTTAGTGCTGCTGCCAATCAGCGAGCTATGGCTGTAAGTGTTGACCAATCAGCAAGCTATTCCCAAGTAGTTTGTAAATAAACAAAAACTACCTTCTTAGTACTTACCACTGGAGTAGGTACTAAGAAAGGGGTCCAGAACTGCTTTCAAAGAACTACAATCGGGGGGAGTTCCTGTGGTCTGAACACAACAAAAGTACTGGTTCTGGAACAAAGTTTTTTGGGCGTGAAACCCCAAAACTTGGTGGAGCAGACAGCTCTTCAAGTTTCCTCGGATAACATAAGCGGGTCCCAAGCCATTAGGCCCTGGGTTCCTGTAGATCCAGTCCAGCAGATGTGATGTAAGCTCCACGAGATCAATGCATAATGCTGGAGTGTGAACCATCCACAACAACACAGGTATGGAAGGGCAGTGTCTCAATGGGTGGAGTTAGCTGAGTGGATTATGTACTACGGTAATTTGTGACCTCAAAGTTTTACTTAAAAAAAAAACAACAAACCATGATGGTGATGTGGCTGGCAGCGGCACCAGCAGCTCTCGACTATCTACCATGGCTCCTCCACTGATTTTCCATCTTCTTCTAACCCTCTATCTTTTTCATTTGCTTCGCCATTTTTCATCACCTACAGCACATTTCCCGCGTCTCACTCGCCACTGGACTTCTCATGCAAAGCCTCTGTGGTTTCTGTTCTCCCATGCGGGGTCACGCACTCGCCTGTTATGCATTTCCAAACACGACGCCGCGGCGCATTCACAGTGATCAGACGGATGCTTGTGTGTACACAAGCCACCATATAACGCTGCCCTTGGTCCCCTTGAAATGTTAGACTACATCCTTGTAAAAAGCTCCCTGACCTATTACCGTATTGTTCCGCTTGAAATAAATTCAACACCTTCCATGCTTGTGTCTCCAAGATGGTGATCACATCTTATCTATGGCTTCTGGGGTCAGAGGGCACATGGTGCATGAAGAGGAAACGAAGAGCCATACTTGACAGACTGCCAGGACTCCTGCTCAAAGCTGCGGTGGATGGACTGGGCGATGGATGCCTCCATCAGGTCAACATAGCGCACCACCAAGGGCAGGAAGGTGTTCTGCAGGTGCCTGTGGAACACCCCGTTGCACAGGAGAGCTGGAGAGAAAGGAAAAGAAGCTGATTGGCCCACAATATGGATGGCATATAGATTATTACTATACATCAGTAAGATGAACCAAGACAGAAACAGAAACCGAGTGAAGCATTGGGTCAGAGGGGACTTTTAAGGACTTTGCTGAAGGAGCAACAAGATAGATACTTTATTGTGCCCATAGGGAATCTATTTATCAGTGAATAAACCACATCAGACACCATTGGCATAACAATACAAACAGAGGAAGCGCATGAGACATTTCGACCCTTAACATATTACACCAATAATAACACACACACACGCACACACACACACACACACACAAATATAGACTAAAAGAACAGATTTCAACAACAATCCCATCACAGACACATAGCATTAGTCCACAATCACCCACTACTGCACAAGGACATTGGTGATTCACTGAGCATGGGAAACCTTCCGATCACAGGCGGAGGCCAAACCCATTGAGCCACACACTGCCCCCCAGACAAATTGATTTGGCAAACCTAGGTCCATCAGAACACTTGCAGCTATCTCTAACTAATGGAGGTATCCTTCAGATTACAGATCTTCACCGAGCAGGACCCACTCACGCTCAGGCCTCAGGAAGTTGTTGAACATCTGGAAGAGGGGGAGACTGTCCCAGGAGTCGCGAGGCTGCACCTGCAGGGCGGTGTCCATGTCCACAGTGTACAGGGACAGGAAGGCTTCAGCGTGTTCAGCCACAGCGTCGGGCCACCAGGGGAAGGCCTGGAGGGACCAGCAAAAACGGCCATGAAATGGAAACGGGAGTCCTCCACCCGGAACGAGACGCGGAACAGACACAGCGTCAAAGGAATCAGCGGAGAAAACCAAAGTGAAACGAAAAAGATAGATGGATGTTAAGAGAGACACTGAAGGACGAAGAATGGAAATCGTCATCTTTCCAAACTCCTATTCCCTGTGGTATTTTGTTAAAGCTATAATTTCAGGAAGAACTTCATTATGCCACATTTTATATCCTCCTGAGACTCAAGGAAAAAAGTGTCCTTCAATTTTAGGTTATTTGTCTTTGGAGGAAATAAGACATCTTACAATTTAGATTTTTTCAAATTTATTTTATTTTTAATTTCACATCATATGCGCAACAGGAATAAATACGTTTCCTTACATCAGTGAAAAGATAGATGCAAAGACAAAATGTCCACTACAATGGACATAAATGAATGGGTGGGCTCTCAGGAGGTTACTACAGAACTGAATGTGATTTACAAAGGATCAGACATTATCTTATCGATTCATGGATTGATAATATAAAATTTCTTGAAATTGGAAAAGTACTCCAGGATCTTTTGGCAAAGGATTTCAACTTGATTTGCACCACGTTACCGTATTTGAATGAGCTTAGTGTTGGGGCTAAATAGCTGGGTTTAGAAAGGCTGCTAACACGTCAGCCCTGTAGCTCAGGCCCCTACCTGACCCTACACACCTCCTTCCGGTCTGACAGGTCATCTTCCATTCGCCGTCATCAAACTGGCACTTGCGTTCTAAGTAACAAAAGGGTGCCTCTCTAGTCTGCAATTGACCTCCCAGCATTTATGGTGACAAGGCTACACAACTGTCAACCGCCGGACCTGTTTTGAGCAACTGCATTCAACGAAAAGTTCCGCATTCCAGTGGACGGCGTGTCCAGCATTCTGCACACCCTTACACGGTGTGCCTTACATGTCAATGAGCGCACATGTGAATGAGTCATAGCTAAGCTGTGCTCGGAGCAATGAAAGGGCGGCCGGACATGGTGGACAGATCCTGGCGATGACACCTACCTCCCGTCCCTGCAGGCCAGCGTGAAAGAGAGAGAGAGTCATCTGACTAGCTTTCAGACATTTGAACAATGTATCATAGACTTTGTAGACTAATTACTGTATTTATCCTGTAAAGAGATTAGCAGATGTCTTGGGCTTATTGTCTGATGCTGTCAGACAGTCCTAAGAAATGTATGTCTGACATTCCAGTTCTCAGAATTTACAGAGCAGCTGAAGCCCTTGATTCTCTCCCAGAATGTTTATCCCCCATAAAAATCTTCCCAGGAACTATCAATGTACTACAAATTTGACAAACAAGCAAACAGAGGATCTGCATATTTCTCCAGCTAAGTGTCTGGTTACTCTGATTTCCACAAAATCATTATTATATCCACAGTCAAATGGTGCCCATCAGAGTATTAATGCAAAAACATTTTCATACAAAAACATAGAAATTCTCGTAAATAATTGGGAGATTATTGGTTATAGCTGCGGAAAGTAATGGCCCAATCTCACCTCAATGTGGTGCTCATGAATCTGCTGCAGGACTTCGATACCCAGACCTGCCAGTTTGATGATTGCCTCCAGATGTTTCTCTGAAGAAGCCTGAGCTTCTGGAGAAATATCAGCAGAGGAACATACATGCCAGCAATAGGGATCTCATCATGAGTGCTAGCAAAACTGGTATGTGATCAACATGCTCCCCTATCGATCCGGATTCATCGCCTCAGACGCTCCCCCATCCATCCGGACTCGTCACCTCAGACGCTCCCCCATCGATCCAGACTCGTCACCTCAGACGCTCCCCCATCCATCCGGACTCGTCACCTCAGACGCTCCCCCGCCAATCGGGACTCGTCACTTCAGACGCTCCCCCACCAATCTGGACTCGTCACCTCAGACGCTCCCCCACCAATCTGAACTCGTCACCTCAGTCGTTCCCTCATCAATCCGGACTACTCACCTCAGATCCTCAAACAGGACTGACCTTGGATATATGAGGAATCTGTGAGCTGAGAGTAATTAACCTGAGCTGCTTTCTTCAGACATTTCTGGACAAGCTCTCTCAGTTCCTCTGTCGGAGGTGGTGATGAGATGTCCTTCATTAGGACCTGGGAGGGGTGTTGGCAATGGAGAAAGACATGGAATCACTGTTGCATTATAGGAAAGTCCTACACTAAACAAATCTTTGTATGTTGCCCCTTGCGGTTTGACACACAGTCAAAAACACTCAAGTCTAGTTATTTAACTGTAAAAAACTAAATACATGTTGACAGTCTCAGTTTAAATCAAATCTGTTCAAAATCTGTTCAAACCCTCAAACTCAGTGTGTCTGAAACATTTTTGACAGATCAGTTTGAGCTCAGTGACCACAAATAAACTGACCAGAAAAGCACCACATTTCCATAGCTTAGCAGTGTCTTTGAGCATCTGGGTTCATCAGCCTGAGTTATGAAGGTAATTGGGGTTGTGTGATTTAAGATGGTCACCATAAACTACAGGGCTGTGTAACAAGAGAGGAGCTCTGCAAATGAGAGAATAATCTGGAAATTCTAGGGCTGGTTCACACAGAACCCTCTCCACATGTCCACAATAGACCTGACATACCCTCTCCAGCAGAGACAATGTGGCTTTGAGCGCCCCCTCTGGCCGCCCAAATGGAAAGCAGTACCTGTGTACACACAAGAACATGCAGGTGTTTTCACATCCACCTCTATATCGCACCCCTTTGAAAAAAGGGAAATTAAATACGGAAAGTTTGGGCACTTGAGGATGTCAAAATGATGGACAGCAGAAAAAAAGTGACAAAATATAGGCGTGGTCACTGTGGAGAAATCGGTTTTGCTGCCTTAATCGGTTTTGCTGCCTTCCTCTTCAGTCTGGGGCTGAGGCTGCTGCTCACCCCAAGGGGGCATTAACCAAGTACTCAGTCATCCTTAATCGGTTTTGCTGCCTTCCTCTTCAGTCCTGGAGTTGCAGACACTCTGTGCTTCTCCCACTCCAGGTCCACACTTACACGACCTGTACACAGTATCTGCTGCGTCACTGCAGTCAGCTCACGGCCAAAGGCTGCCGAAATACCCCACCCGCCACGGACGGCAATGGAACAAATAAAAAAACAAGTGAACGGATCTCGTGGGGTGAGGTCAGACGTGCTTAGATGCTAAGAAAAGTGAGCAGAGAAGTGCATTATGGGTAGAGTGGCTGAAGATTCAGAAACCAAACCAAACAACATGGAAACAGTATGAGCCAGACCCAGAGCCTCCACCCCCAGCAGAAGCCAATCAGAGAGACACTGAGCTCATTCTCCGTACCTGAAGTTAATGATCTGGTTCTCCAGCAGAGTCAGAAGCTGCTTTCGCACCTCCTCAAACTGCTCCTTCTCCTCCTGCATGACGGTGCCTAGCCCATCAGGCCTGGAAAAGACATTCCACACACGGTGAAACACCACATAATCCAGTTTCTGAAGATCCTGCAAATCCTCCAATCAGAAAATTCTCTTAACACAGTATTCCTGTGGTTTCTCACTATTGACATAATCCCTCCATCCGGCCACCAATCAAAATCAGGGATGCAGTCCATCGCAAGGCACCGACGATTCTCATTTTTTGCCAGGTGATGTGTGGCTTAGGGCTCTATGCTCATGATAGGAGGCTTGATTGTTGCCATTAATAAAAGCCATGATGCTGCCATTGGGCTCGTGAACAAAAGCCATTAACCCCCAGTGCCAGGGGCACTGTGCAGCTCACTGGGCTAACACCCTGTGCCATTAGCCCCCAGCTCCTAACACCCTGTGCCATTAGCCCCCAGCTCCTAACACCCTGTGCCATTAGCCCCCAGCTCCTAACACCCTGTGCCAT
>JABFEA020000067.1:34636285-34653948 GCA_019775915.2 Cyphomyrus plagiostoma
GTTTCATGTTGGGCGGCTTCTCCATTCGCACGGCCAGCTTGATCTTCAGCTCAGAGTCCTGGCTGTTCCGCGGCACCACCATCTTGTACAGCTCCATGGATTTGGGACTGTTGGTTGTGGGGTTCAGCACCACCTGCCGGGGGCGGGGTTAAATGGAGAGACAGAGTCACGCAGCCTCCCTACGTACGAAGACCCTCCAACAATCACATTCGTTCCGGCATCATGCCCCGGAAGTGGGAGTAAGGTTTCCGCCACCGTCTCCGGCACGCGGCCGAGCGCTTAAGTCCTCGCTAATGGGCGACGCCATCTGCTTGGCAGCGACGCTGGCAGCCGGCGAGCTGAGAGACTCAGGCTCCACATTCACACATGATGCTCAAGTTGAGGTTGTTGAACGTGCAGCGAGGCTAATGACGAGCAGTCCAGATGCTCCTCGGCACAGCTAGCATATTGTGCGCTTCAGGAAGAGGCCGTTTATTCATAATCTCATTCTAATTCTGTGAAAATACCTTGCAGGGTGACGGTAGGGAGGTGACCCCTGGCCGGCAGGGCTCACGGCGGCCATATTGCTGTGTGTGTGAGGGGGTACTCACCCTGCCCAGCTCCTTGTCCTCCAACGCCAGCACGCCTGTGCTCTCCATGAACAGCTTCACCTTGATGACCGGCAGGGGGTGGCTCGTGGTGAAGTCGCCCTGCGTCCCCCACCTGCGAAAGAGAACAAAAACAGGGTCCCAGCTCCTCGCACTGTCCCAGAGCCACACAGACCATCTGGCACGCCGCCATTTTCCCAGTGAGCAGAGAAAATTCCGGGGCTGATTTATAATCGCAGTCCAGCACTGTCCCATCCACTGTCCGCAAGCTCTGGGTGTTTGAGCTGCAAGAAGCTGCTATATAGCTGAAGAGGCAAGGAGCTACACAGGTGTGCAAGAAAAACAACAACTTTACTAACTAGCAACCCTAACGTCATAGCCAACATAATCACTGTGTCGCATCTTGTTGTGACATAGAACACCAAAAGTATCCAGCTTTCTGATTGCTCAAAGTCACATGACAAGCAAAACGTCAACTGAGGCTCAGGTGAGAGACTCTCAGGTTGGTTAGAGACTCTCAGGTTGGTTAGAGACTTCCCTTCTTTTTCCACAAACCACCTGTAGCACTAATGTGAGCAATTTCACGGCTGTCTTGGCTGGATCCCTCTGTCAGTCCGTGTTCCGCTGGCGCCGTGCAAGGTGTGCACATCCGTGGAACATGAAATGACCTTTCGTCACCTCCGGGGAGGTAAGCACACAAACATGGGTGGGGGTGGGGGCTTCTTTTTCCCAGTTGCCAAGGAAACAGAGAAGTAGTTTCACAGCTGCTGCTAATTCACAACGAGGGAAGCGAATTAGAATTCAGAGAGGGCGTCTTGGGTAAGGCATTTCTGAAAACATGCCTGTGTTCTGCTTCTGGCATGAGAGAGATTGAGCACTCCTGCCCCCCACCCCTGCCGTACCATCAACCTGGGAATACATCCCCTGCTGAACAACTCTGGCAATAGAAAGTTTCTATCTGTCATTCACTGCAACTCATTAACCTCCTCCTGGGCTGTGTGCCATTAGTTCAATCACTCACTGCTACCACTTGGGGGCAGCATCGGGTCAGGGATTCCATGTTTAGTCCACCCTGTGTGGCTTCAGGAACCATCACAGCACCGGGAACTTGGTTTGACGCCTCACGTCATCACTATGAACCGGACCGACAGGACTGGAACGCTGCCTCTTCCTTATTGGTCGTCACAGCTGTCAATCACTGCTGTGGCACAAAATTCCCTTTCTGGAACTCTGGAAGTTGACAATGCCGGCATTAGCATGGAAGGCGGGCGGCTGAGCGCTGATTCGCTGAAGGGTGAATTTCACACGGTCTCCAGCAGCCGGGCGTGTGATCCGAGGTGAGAGCCTGTGCTATCGGGAGAGCGAGGCTTATCAGGGTCCTCGCAAACCCTCCGACAGCCCGCAGCGGATCCGTCACGGCTCTCCGGAGCACAGCGGCTCTTGGACAAGATGGGCCTCGTCTTTGGCGCCAGAGGCAGTCACGCCTGCCTGAATCACTACTGGCTTCTGATTCACGAGCAGCTGGGTACAGTGGCCAAAGGGCAGGGGGGCAGGTCACAGCTAATAAAAGCAATTTGGGGAGGGGTTTATTACATTATGACATATTTCCACGATGGCGACATCAACATGGTCTCGCTTATGAAGGGGCACATGCGGTGTGGTGCTAGTCTGTGACTGTGATGTAAGTTAGGGTCCCTTCTGGAACAATCTGAGGCTGTTAAACAAACAAACAAACAAACAAACAAACAAACAAACAAACAATTCTATTTCTTGTGAAAGCAGGGTCAGCCAATCACTGGAGAGATTTGGGGTTAAGGGCTTTGCTCAGGGGCCCCACAGTGACCCTGGTACTCGAACCTGTGACCTTCCGATCGCAGGCATAGCTTTCTGCCTGGCCTTACAGTGAGGATGTCTCCCATACTTTAAAACTCCTCTGTTATTTTTAAGTTATCACATATTCAAATATGCACTTTTAAGTCTCCTGTCTTGGCAATAGCCCCTTCAGCGTATGGATTACCCTTAGTGTCCGATGCAGGCATTTTTACAGACTCATAAACAAAAGGATGTCAGATAGGTGGGGCCAGATGGGGGCTCTCTTACTGCGGATTGGAGGCCTCTGCCTGGTCGGTCTGCAGCTTCTCCCCCCCCTCCACCTCCATGGTGCAGTACACAATCCTGTTAGGGGCCACGGACTTGAGGCCCTGCACCTCCATGATGACAATCTGCAGGGGTAAATAGATGCGCCGTCCATTAGGGGATGTTCACGCACAGACCAGCACTCTGTGTAGGTAATACAACCTACTGAAATACTCAGCCAAGCACAGCCATTTTTCTTATCATATATCCTTTCCTGGTTTTATTCACTCAGAAGAGGAGCTATAAAAAAAGAGCTACTACTGCCCTCGCTTGTCTGAGAGCTTCCAGGATGCTCCACAAGGGGACGCCATGAAGCCAGGCATGTTGAAGACCGCTCACCTCCAGCGAGAAAGACAGGACCACATCTGACTTGGACAGCACCACGTCGTTCTCATCCACCATGTCCAGGAAGGAGGAGTTGATGGAGGAACGCTTCGACTTCTGCAGCTTCAGGTCTGGTCCACCTTTGGAGACTGGCAGACTCTCCAGGTTGGCCATGAGAAAGCTAACAGAGGCGCGGAGCTCGTCCACATACTGCACCTCCATGTCCTTGGAGATGAGCTTGGGATGTCGCCTTTCCTGAAACACACAGGGGACAGTGTTTATGTCAGGGGGGACCCAACTCCAGTCCTGGGGGGCCGGAGCCCTGCACGTTTGGGTTTCCCCTCATTTAACATACCTTAACTCCTTGTGCTAATTACCACACAGCTCTTAAGCTGAATCATTTGTGGTGGAACAGGGAAAGAACTAAACTACACAGGGCTCTGGCCCCCCAGGAATGGAGTTGGGCACCCCTGGCTTGTGTGGTCCTTCCATTATACAGTGGATTGTGGTTCATACCTTAGATCAGGGTTCTTCAACTCTGGACCTCGATTCCAAATCCAGGCTGTGCTTTCAGTTCTCCCAGGTAGTTAGTTTAATAATTACTGATTCTGATTGGTCAGAGGCTTCACAGCTGACTGACAGGTACAGGAAGGCTGGAAAACCAGCAGTGCTCGGACCTCGAGGACCGTGAGTTGAATAACCCTGCCTTAGATGTTCGAGGTCCAGAGGCCGGGTCCTCAGTAAGGCTTTGCTGGCTATGTGGTTAGGAGAGCTACAACAAATTAATCTGAGTGGGTAGATGTTTTAATATCCTTGCCAAAAGCAGAGCTAAATAAAGCAGCAGGTGCTCCTCCAGGTAAGTAAACAAAGGTTTTTCCTTTTGTCACCAGTGGAGGCGCTCTTGTATCCTAAATCCGAGGTGAAGATGGGATGGGTTACCGTAGCTATTCTCTCAGCAAGCTGCAGTCGACCGTCCAGTTCCCTTCGAATCTGTGCCGCCTGCTCGTCCACATTGTCCAGCTGGAAGGAAAGGGCAGCAAGTCAGAGTCCAGCAGTATAACTGCTCTGTGGCTCCCCCTAGTGACTGTGCATTATAATGCAGCTTTTACAAAATGGTCTGTTATGGCTAGATTAATTCACGCTGGCATTATACCCAGTGCTTGAAGTGGGAAAAAATAAGTGCAGGAACTCTAATTTTCCGACATTTGACATTTGTGCGGTGAAAAAAAAATAAAAAATCAAAAAATCAGCATTCCGCTGCGTTCCGGCCCACTTCAAGCACTGAGTATACCTCCACTTTCCGCTGAAAGAAAATGTATCTGCCAATCCCAGGAGCCAGGTGTGAATGGTGACACTAGCATCCTCAGAGGCTGCCATCCTGTGGCGAGAACTGAGTATAGCTGCCACCTACAAGGCTGTGCATGACTAAGGAACACCCCAGGCCGTGTGATCAGGCTGGAAAGAGGTCGAGGAAGACTTCCTTAACCCTTCCACGCTACAGAGTGATAAAACGGTTCTGCTTATGGCATAAATTGGAAACATTTAAAAATAAAACTGAGCGCTTCTTTAAGAAATGCCATCCTCGCTCCCAGGCAGGATTCCCACGCCCCCACCCTCCCACCGCAGAATGCTGTTTGCGACTGATAACACGGGGGAGGGGGGGCACTTCATGCCGTCGAGGAGCTTGCCAGGCAGCGAGAACTGCTCCAGCTGTCCTGCAAAGGGCAGGCGGCCTTATGGGGGTGGGACTCCGTTACACGTGGGCGAATCGGGATAAGATACATCACCAGATCCCAGCTAACTTTTATCTCACTATCTGTTTATCATCACTGTCGACTGACCACTGGCATAAATGTCTGCGAAGTGGGCGGGGCTACAGTGGGTGGAAAGGGCCAGTGCCCCGCGCTCTGCCCAGACTTCTGCAGCTTTAGAGCCGACCACCTGTGTACTTCCTCCCTTTTGTCATCCACTAAGACTCTTATTACCCTGCCTGACCCTCGAGTTGCCCTGGGTTTTCACATCAGACGAAGGTCTGACAGAGAATGGAGGGGCGCATTCAGGTCCTGCATCCCGACAAACATCAGCATGTGTTACATCTGAAGGGAAGAGATAGATAACGGTACTGAAGAAAGGAGCAATGCGCCAGCGGTGCCGTCTCCATGGCGACAGGAGGCGCTTCGGATGCACGCCACTATTGGCTGGCGCGGTAGCACTTTCAGTCAGCGGCTCTTAATGATGGAGTCTGATACATCAGACAGTTATGGGTCTTTGGGGGGGGCGGGGGGTCTTGACCTCCTCACTCAAACCCTGGGTTGCAGATTAGCTGCTGCCCTTGATCACAAACACGGTGAAAACACCTCTTTAAGCAGCTTAATAGCTTCACTGCTGCAGACAGAGATGCGTGTGGCTGTAACTGAATACACACAGCGCACTGCACTGGCTGGGGCGCGAGGTTCATTTACCGCCAAGACGGCGGGATGAGCGCCTTCCCACTTGGGGGATTGTTGGTGCCGCACTTTGTGGTTCCAGTGCCTGAGGACGAGCAGCAGTTGCACTGCACTACAGTGTCTAGAGTTCACAGAAAATGCGACGAACAAAGAAAAAACCTGGCCTGTGGCACTGCTGCAGCCAAAAGCACTTTGTTAAGGAGAGGGGTCAGGGCAGAATCAGCAGACTTGTTAAAGCTAACAGGAAGGCCGCTCCGTGCAAAAGGCTCGTGCAGAACGACTTCTCTGCATCCACAATTCTGCCCACAGTGGGTACAACCAGTACTAGTTAGCCCTACCTAAATTAGTTACTATTCGGTATCTGCCATAGTTTCATTACCTTTAAAATACTCTTTATACATATGCAGTTTTCTTTGCAGTAAGGAGTACTGATGAGACGTAGGATTGTATAAAGTATTTTGACACAAATATGCTATTTTCATTGCACTAATTTCATTAATGGTTGTCTGTATGTAAATGTATAATCTGATTTTGTATTTTTTGTAATATTATGTAAGACTCTGCACTCACACTGTGTTGCTGCTACCTTGGCCAGGTCTCCCTCGCAAAAGAGATCTGTGATCTCAATGGGACAAACCAGGTTAAATAAATAAACAAAATAAAATAAAATAAAATGGCAATTCAAGAGCCCCATGATAAACTGGCAGCCCATTCAGGGCATCAAAAACAAGGTATTTTTTAATCGTCAGTCCCAAATATATGATGCATGGAGTCAGTCACTGAGCTGAATTATCGTTCTGTTTGGTAGTAGTGCAAATGAAAAATAATAATTAACGGAAGCCACATAGAGGTGCTCGCTTCATACGGTAAATGAATAACACTGTTAGATAACGTATTATCATGATACGGTTTGTTTTAGTTATGTAGCGTACCCAGAGAGCCCGGCTCTTTGTATGCGTGACAGACTCCATGACATGGGGAGTTTATGGAGGGGGTGGGAGGGCTGCACCCCCAGGCTACCTTAATCACAGCACTCACCATTCCCAACCGGTTGACTCGCTCACCTCACCTATAGCGGAAGGCGGGTCCCAGCGGTCAAATGCTGCCCTGGAAATGCCAGTGGGTGCCAATCGATACTAGGGCAGCATGAGGCCAGGCACGAGAGGCATGCTTCACTGAGGCTCGCAGTCAGGGGGCGACGCGCTGCCTTTACTCATTCTCTTAATGGGCAGCCACCCAGGGCAGGAGCCCTGTGTCTTGCCAATTGGGAGGCGGCACAACCCTTTTTGGGGTCCGCAGCGTTTGTCATTTTTCTTCCCATTCTGACAGATGGGCGCCCCCTGGTGGCCGCTGAGCCCACAGCAGCCACTTGGCTGGTTTATGCCTTGGGCAGGCCTTGGCTCCAAGTAAATAAAGCAGACGGACCCGAGAAAAAAACAGAAAGGAACAAATAAAAGAAAAATACTTTCATAAGAATCAAACAGCACGGCAATTCATTTAAATCCCCAGTGGTGGTGGTGGGGGGGGGGGTTGCAGAAATGCAGAGGAGTGACAAACAGCGACGAGCAGCGTGTGTGCGTTTTGTCTGTGAGGATAAGACCTCCTGTGGACTTCACTGGTGAGAAAAGCTCACAGAGAATCTGGGGACCTGGGGACACAGGAGGAGTGTGTGTGTGTGTGTGTGTGTGTGTGTGTGTGTGTGTGTGTGTGTGTGGCGGGGGGGGGGTTTTTTGTCTGTTTTTTTTTACGTGACCAGTGGTTTACAAGGTTATAAAAAACAACCACCAGGATTTAATCCCCCTCCCATCCTGGACGCTCTACATCTTGGCACACCTCTGTTGGAGGTCATCTAATGCCTCATTGAGAAATGTCTTATGACCCTCCGCTCCCACCCCCCCTTTGCCAAAACACCACCTTCCGTATCAGCAGTGGTTCTTGACGGCTGGTTCAAGGGCCACCGTGAACATAAATGCGCAGCCCACTGACGTGATTGACTTTGAAATTAAATTCAGCCCATCACCATCACGGCAAGTTCCGACCGCCAAAAGGTCAGCCTCATGCAGGGCTTCGTACAGGGGGCGGGGCCACTAGCCCCCTCCCTTGTCAGTCACTGATTCAAAGCATATCACTGGCTAAAGAGCAAGTTGGCCCCCCTATATGGATTATGGCCCCTCTTATGCCTCTATCTTAGCTCACATTTTATCTAAATTGCACTGCCAGATGTCACTGACAGAGCGGTAATACCACTAATATTGCCTGTGATTAACGACTTCACACGGCATGACGCCTTAGCGTGGCGCTTCACCACGTAACACTAACAAGAGCGTGGTGCCGGGCTCTCACCCTTCCCACCCGTGCAAATCGGAAGGAATCCCCCGAATCACCATCCTTTTTCTCTGCTAAAGCATACTACTGTTGCTCTGGGAAAACAAACTGGATTCACACCTGCCCACGCACACACAAACACGCACGTCAAACACACGGTCGCATCGCTGCGCTACGGCACCCACAACGTCAGCCCATCTCTATGACAACAATCGGAACAGATCCAGAGGGTTCCGTGCACAGCGAGGCAGCTTTGGCGCTCCTGCCCTTCGGAGACAATAGAATGAGTGGATAAGCAAAGTGATGCATTCCCCTCGGAGTGATGCATTCCCCTCGGAGTGATGCATTCCCCTCTGCAGCACCCAGAAGTCAAGCCAACTCCAGTACGGCTTGTTTTTATTTTTATGTCATCCGCATACAGGTATACAGTGGCATGAAATATTGCCCCCAGGGCTACAGTGCGATATACAGACAGCAAGTGACAGGGGGAGGGTTTGCACAATATTTGAAAGTACACAACAATGGGTAGTGTGCAGTGTGTGTGTGTGGGGGGGGCTGGACACTGGGGTTTATATTATATATATAGTACAATGTGTCTGTGAACGATAAATACAGCGGTATGAAGGGGTGGCAAAAACAAAGTGAGCTAAATAAATAAATATATAATAATAAATCGGGGGGGGGGGGGGGTTATTCACGGAGGAGGTAAGATGGGCAGTAGGATATTTAGTGTCCCAATAGGCTGAAGTCTGAAGAACAGCAGCCCATGGGCGGCAGCAAGGTGATGGCCGTCTGCAGCAGGAGTTGGTGGAGAGCTCTGTGGGCACCCTGAGAATGCGGAAAAGAGCTCTGTGGGCACCCTGAGAATGCGGAAAAGAGCTCTGTGGGCACCCTGAGAATGCGGAGAAGAGCTCTGTGGGCACCCTGAGAATGCGGAGAAGAGCTCTGTGGGCACCCTGAGAAGACGGAGAAGAGCTCTGTGGGCACCCTGAGAAGGCAGTGCGCCTTGAATACCCCTCCGGTGTTCATTACATGTCTCAGGCCAGAAGGATGGATGGATGGATGGATGGTTGGATGGATGGTTGGATGGACAGACCCAAAGGCCACAACAGCTTCTCAGAGGACTGACAGGTGCACTCCCTGACCTGTGCCGTGCCTCCTTATTGTCATGGCCATAGCGGGGGGGGGCGTAAGGCTTCAGCCTCTCCTGATAAAACGGGTCTGACTGGCTGGTGATGGAGTGTGGATCTTCAAAACCATTCAAAGGATTTTCACCTCGCAATACACAAAACCGTGTGATGCACCTTGAAACTCCCACAATCCCCTTCCCTCGCTGACTGGGCTCACAGAGCACTATGTCCTGTGCATGCTATTGGCTCAGGTAGGAGAAGTGGGCTGTTCCTGTTGCCATGGAGTGCGGCACCTTCGCCCGTACCACTCGGGGAAGCACCAGGCCTTGGCAGCAGCAGAATTCTAATTCTCTTTGGGTAACAGCGCCGGCGGGTCCCGCGCTAATGCCGTGTACTTTGTCCTGTTCTTTTAATCCATTTGCTTTTTTTCTGGAATGCCAGCCAAGGACACATCAGGACTGAGATGTTAAAAAATAACCCCGTCTGAATGTTTAACAGACAGCATCTGCCTTCCGAGCAGACAGGCACTCTCCCCGAAGCACGGTGATATTTCCATTCAGAAGCAGACCACCCAGGAAGGCAGGTTCAGGACACTCTGCCTCCCCAGTTCATGTCATCGCCGTTCCATCCATCGTTACCCAATATACGATCTCTATCGTCACACAAAAAACCACAGCCATAAAGACCCCTGGTCCATGAATTTAGGTTACTCTATCATGACTTAGGCCAGCAACCACTGAACATCACCCAGGCAACCACGCAGGGTAGCCTTAACGCAGTGTTGGGGTGACTTCATGTGCACACTCATCATGCAAATTACACACATGAATATGCCTCACCAGCCCAATATGGGGCAAAGTGCTTCTATAGAATTGAGAAATAATCAAACTGTCTGCAAGCAATTATTCAATTATTTACAATCCTATAATATACCAGGAAAAAAGCTAAAGTAAATCATTCCAGTGGATTAATGATCCAGCAAGCTAATTATCGGAATTTCTTAAAGCAAAGCAAATGTAATTTGTCCCGTGGTGTATATGAGCCTGAGGAGGTGTACCCGCCCTGAGTTCTCTAATCATTACTGGGTCGGGCCAGTGCATTGGACCTTGTCTGCAATTCTGCAGTTACAAAACAGAGATGTACTTATACAGCTGACTGAACAGTCAGACATACCCAGACTTCCCAGGGCAGCTAAATGAGCCCCTTTCCCCTGGCAGACAATATTCCGCCTGTTACACCACCTAGTGGTGAACAAGCCTGCCTGTGCACTCCCTCTCACCCTGCCTGTGCACTCCCTCTCACCCTGCCTTAATCAGAGAGCTGCACATCAAACTCCTGTATTTTGATCTGCATCTGGAGAGTACTACACTATACAGTGGTACCTCGGTGCTCAAACTTAATCTGTTCTGGACTCCGGATCAAATCCTAGAAAGTTCGAGTTCTGATCTAATTTTCTCCATAAGAAATAAAGGAAAGCCCCCCAAAATTACACTTTATGTTTTTTTAGCATTTAAACACAAAATGAATAGGATAAAACAAGAAGAGCATTTTTTTCTTATTTTTTTCTGGTTTCCAAAACGATAAAGATCTTATCCCAACATTACCCCTGTCCTCCTCCGATCGTCCGCTCCTTCCGTGTGCCACGCCCCCTCGTTAACCTCATGTGGGATCCCCATGTGATCAGCTGTTTCTGGTTGTTGTCATTAGTCCTCCGTATTAAGTCCGCGTTTCAGTTTGTTTCCCCAGTCCGGTCATTGGGTGCATTCGACTTGCTTACAGCTGGCTTAGACCAACGCATTCTGATCCTGACGTAATGCATTACAGTTAGATGCATTGCGACCTCTCACCCGGCTGCAGAAACTGGAACCGCCTCCATGACGGCACACCTTTCCTCTTATTGGCTGAAGGGTTTAGTTACATGCATGACGTTTGTATCCCAGGCAGTTCCGATGCGTAATCTACTATTTCTCCCGAATATCACATAATGAGAACTTAATTTACCTGGTAAAATAAAGTTTAAATAAATGACATAAATGCTCTAATAGTACACGAAAGTTAGTGGTTTATTTAATGTTAGTTACTGTAATGTTGCGCTGCTTTATTTGGTTAATCGTCCAGTCTGTGAAGAAGGCATTCAAGGAAGAATTGCATTGTAGTATGACTCATCTCCTAGTGCATACAATTTATATTAGGTCAGTGTTTACGGTTCAACTTCTGATATTCAGATCGAGTTCTAGGTCAAACTGGTTTGTTCGACTTTCAAGAAATTTGAGGTCTAGTGAGTTCGAGAACCAAGGTACCACTGTAGTATAATACAGGTATCCATCGACTTATGTTCCAGAACTGAGGACATAAGTCACCCTGGATGCATCTCATCTCATCTCAATGTGTGTGAGTGTGTGCTGTGCAGCATTATGTGGCTGGCAACACAATCTTGGTTCTTGCCACATGCCTCACGTGGTAAAATATGTCCGCTAATGTCCAATACATCTGCTTTGGACATCTCGCTAAATTCTATTTACGTAAATATGATCGGACGTTATTCAATGGGGCGTGAGTGGATGGATGATTGTAATATAGCTCTGAGTTGAGGCATCTGGAGCTGCATACTGGGGTGAGGTCAGTAACACTCTCCACCAGAAGATCACAACTCGCCTAACAGAGCAAAGATTCGCTTACAATAGGTTTTCCTTTTTTACACATTCTATACTATGCTTAATTGTAATATCTGATATTGATGCAGTAACCACAGTAACATCTGCCTGAGAGAGACAATTATTTCCAGGCATAACTATTTACTCATAAGGCTTCCAGAAACAAGAGCTAAGATAATGACAGCAGGAGAGGGGCTCAGAATGGTGAGGGTGCTGAGCTGGGAGCAGACCGGCCTTGGAGGTCTTTCCAGGCCTAATATGACGTCGGCTCGGGTGACAGCATGTGGAGACCACCCACCTGGCAGGCAGTGTAGAGCAGCTGGTGCTCAAATTTCTTGATGCCAAGAACCTGCTGGAACATCTCATACAGTTGCTCCTTGCTGAGGATCAGCTCTGACATGCCGTGGAATTGCTTCCTGGGAGGCTGCCGTCGCAGGTCTTCATCACCCCTGTAGATGGCGTCATACTTGGCCAGCCACGAGCTCAACACCGTCTCCTTGCTCAGTCCGTCAATCTCGGGCAGGCTGCGCACGCGCCGCTCGATGTTCCTCCTGAAGACCTCGCGGAAGTCGTTGGCAGAGCAGCTGCCACTCTGCACCATCCTGGACAGGCGCTCGCTCTTGAGGAACCCCTGTGAGGTGAGGACACCGTGGAGAACGTCAAGAGGGACCAACATGGCTTCTGCCTTGCAGAGCAAAATAGTGGGAAGACATTCATTCTGAGCGCTGAACACATGATGGAACACAGCTTTGGTCACCCAATCATGTCCCAGACCAACACAAAGAATGTGGGCATCAGACATCAGAACCTACAGGATGCTGAACTTTCTGTCCAAGTGAAACACTGTCCAATTTGAAAAGCAGGGATCAGGTGTGCTGTGGGCCTCACAGAGAGAGCTCACAGTGTCTGCCTCCTTTGTTTAAAACTTTTACAGTCTCTGCAGCATCAAGTTCCCCAGCAGACACTGTCTCTACCCCATCCACATGTGCTCCATTCCAGTTACAAAAGAAGCATGACACAGGACCAATGAATGAGGTGGAGCGGCGTATACATGGCTCCCGGTGCCAGATCACCGCCGCATATTTTGCAAACCATCTATTGGAAAACGGTTGAGAGGTATGAGATGGGGGACAGGGCCTCTGGAGGCAAATGGGTGGGCTGCCGAGAGGTGACCCTGCTTCAGATGAGAGCGGATCATATTCATAGCTGATTGAGCTTAACTGGGAACACAAACAGCACAGGTGCGGCTGAAAAAATCACGGGTTACAGGTTATAGACAGCAAACCGACACGTGAAAGGCTGCGGGCATTAACCCCGAAGGTAGGGGGATCCTGATATTTGGCCGGGCAGACAGGGAGTGCGCCCCCAGGTGGTGTGCGGAAGGATGACAGTATTGGGGACAGGCAACTACCAGGGCCTGAATGCGAGCAGATGGAAAGGATTTGCATGTGAATGGGGTGATAACACACGCTCCACGGGGCTAATGAGGCGGGACGCAAACACATCACCTAGAGGCGCACGGGGAATCCTCTGTCCCTCACCAGCGCCCCCCACAGGCACAAGAACGATACTGCAACTAAGATCGTACACAAAACCACCTTACACAGACTGAGCCTGCTGCCATGTGGTACAGGCCAAAAAGTGACTAGCAAGGCCTCTAACGGTGCTTTTCTACTGCCACCAAGAAGCGCGCCGTGCTCATGCTGACATGCTTCTATTTACTAGCAGGGCTGAAAGCGTGACCAAACTCAGCTGATTGTGCTGTTCACCACAATCTGATGCACAGAGATACCGATGTTCTGCGATGATCTCCATGGATTATCTGGAGATTATATTATTCATTCTTAGTAGTATGGCACATTGCGACGTATTGATGTATTCTCAATTACTTGGAACTTTAAAAATAAAAAAAAAATAAATTAATTAAAAAGTACTACAAAACAGGTGACCGGAATGAAATTTACCCAAGCGAATGCTAATTCTGCTAGCGCTTGATGCCAACATAAGATGACGATTCACACACACTTAGCATCACGATGCACACTAGGCACACAGTAAATAAGGGTCTCTTCGGGTTTACATCGCTGTAACTAGTGTCTCTTTGCGGTACGGTTCAGGTACCTCTCGGTTCAAGTATATCAGCGGAAAACGCCATAAGCATCTCATAACAAACCAGCAATCAGTAACTAACTGCCTAAAGACATCAGTTCAATTTTGCCATGACACACATAACCCAGTGTGTTGTGTCCTGAGTCCTTTCTTGCCAATGGGCAGAATATCGTTCATCATCAACTCAGAGATATTTGATTTGTCCAACGCCATGGAAACCAGAGACAGCTGGATGGTGGGGAAGCTGGATACGGTGATAAGGTGAATGCGGAGAGAGGTTTCCATGTCAACACACTTTTCTCAACACTAATGGATCATCTAGCAGATTTCGAAAACTGCTCACTTGCAGATCACCAAGACATAAATCTGTTTGGTCCCTAATATTTCACACTGACGGAACTGGCCGTCTCACTGCTAATTTGTGGGCTCCTACTATGTGCCACACATTACAAATACATATCCATAGCCTAGAACTCCCTCTAACCCTATCGAATGCTGCCATTTTTATTATAACAGCTGGTCACCTTGATGTTGTTTTATGAGGCCCATAAATTCTGTGGAATTCCTTTACTTGCACGTGAATTCCAAGCTGCACATCACAGCTTCCATTCCAATGCGGTGTCCCTGGCTAGCAGTTTGGAAGTGTATGAAATACATCAGAGGACATCTCGGAAAAAGCAACACTCCAGCGATCTTCCTCGTAACCATCTGGCTAGGTGTGACAGAGCTTCAGAACAGCAGGCAGAGTCTACCCTAGAGGTGATGTTCTTTTCCATCCACAGGGGGCACTACTGAGGTGATCTCACACTCAGAAACGACTACTGGGGAAAGGGCCGCATCTGCTGTAGTTGAGAGTGTCTAGTAAATACAACAAAAACTGTAAGATCCACCCAAGTGCTTCTCTGGAGTTCCACTTGACAGGATGTGCCAGATGTGTGTGAGAATCCACAGCTGGGTCTAAGGGGCACCAGAGAGTTTGAAAACTTTCTACCAAAAAGTATGAGACTAGAACAACTGATCATACAGCAGAATGGCACATCAGAGGCGTTGGTTATTCGCATCACAGCCCATGTGACCTTGGAATTTGACGCCAATTCGACGACGCTCTCGGCTCTTAGTGTTTGGTTTATATGATACTGTCTTGAGAAACTTTCAGTCAGAATCTAACATAATGGGCCTAAAAGCTATGGAGTGTCTATTTTGAAAATTGCTCCCAAAAGTACTGCTACTATTGTCTAAGCCAAAATTCTGTGGATGCAAAATAACCAGCATCGGTTTCTGCACCCAGGTCTTTGAAAGGGGGCACAGGGTGCAGTTTACTCTTTAAAACAACTCACTACTTATTCCGTAAAAGGCGGCGGTGATCACAGTACAGAGCCACACAGCACGAGGCCAGGGGCAGCTGGGACCGGATGCCAGTTGCTTTGAAACGATAAATCTCAATACGAGAAATTAAATTAAAAAGCATTACAGAAGAGGCTCGTATCATAAACCATCCAGACAAAAATCAATACAAACTTGCTCTCACTGACAATGCGGGGGGGGGGGGGCTTTCCCTTAAATATCAGGTGCTTTTATCCTCTTCGAAATGGAATTAATGTGCCATTTGAAATAATTGCAGGTTTTCTTGGAGGCCCTGTGACCCATCCAGCAGGGCACAAATGTCAGCCATTACTAACAAACTGGGCTTGCTGGGATTTCCCCTTTGCCTGCTGGTCCATCTAATTGGGGGTTTAAAGTCTCAGTCAATTATTAATAACCCTCAATGAATCTAACTGCTGTTATTCCCAAATTAAAAGGATAATGACATACAACTTGCCCGGTGGCATTCAAGTTGATAACTAAAGATGCCAGCGCGTGTGGAAATTCATTTATAGGCCCAGTCGGTGCCGACTTGGCTGCAGGCCAAAATATGTCTAACTCAGGGGGGGCACCGTGTTCTCAGGAGAAACGGTGAAAGAGAAGCCCCCCCCCATCAGCTTCTAAAGCCAATACATCACTAGGACAAAGAGAATGGTTAGCAAATGGACAGAGAGAGAGAGAGAATCCAGAGATCCAGAGTGAAACTTAACATATGAAAAATGTTTTCTTAAAGAAAAAAAAAGTTTAAAGTCACGTGACAAGGTGCAATTTCCTTATATTAGACGACCTTCTAAACTCTCAAAGACAAACAAGTATACAGATGTGGCCTGCACAGACATCGATCACATGACTCTCCGGTACCCAGACTATTACTCAACAGCTCTGCTGTTATTGCCCTCCACCATGTGCTTGGGGAGATTTAAGAGGAGACCTATACAGTCACAAGTTGCCGTCTGATGCATTAAACATGAGATGAAATGTAAATACATTCACTCCCGTCCAGGGCTAAAAGCAAACAGCTCCCTTAGCTTCTGTGACCCCTTCGCTCGCAGTCATTCATCATCGGCTAAAAAGTGTAAACAGATAAATAAGAAGGAAGTCAAAGCTACAGACAGCTGTGAGTGAAAAATGAGGGGTTAAGACCCATAGTGGGTGGGATTACAGCTGCCAATCACCACTTGGTTAGACTTGAGACGGACGCCTAGACAGACCTGTGTGAAAGCTAGCCCTGTGATACTTAAAATTGGAGGGAAAAAAATAGTAAAATTTTATGTTCAAGGCTTATGAATAATCGCGAACACAACTGGTGTTTCTATACCGCAAATATAACAAAAAAAGAAAAAAAATTGTCATCTATTGTCATTTGAAAATGCTCAGGCTGGCCTTGCAATGACCAATGAGTGAGCAAGATTAGAGCAAACTTTGACTGACAGCTCAAAGTAGCCCCACCCACCACAGCTTAAGCCAATGACTGAAATGAGCCTGTATCCAACGCGCAGCAATAAAACGTGCCTCTGACAGCACAATAATTCACACTTTTCCAGGGAGCAATAAAGATGTCCTTTAATAACTGGGAAATATAACTGGGAAATGGTCTAATACTTTGATATCTTTAATGAGTGTAAAATTGTCATAAAGCCCTCGGGAGACGAGGAAGCACTTTAAGGCAGCCGCTGGCTGCAAGGTCAGCTTCGTGGGCCGGGATCAGTTCAATGGCGCGCCGCCCCGCCAGAGCAAATATTAAAAAGGAGGATGATCTTCCATTTACCGTCTGGCAGCAGATCAGCATATTTCACTGCGGTTCTCTGGCACTGTGCCCAAACAGGCAGCCGGGACCCATGTCTGCCTGTGCCTCCACAGAACTGCTCCATCCCAGTCCAGCACCCCGCTTCTGTTCCGTCTCGGACTCCCATGCACCATCTACAGATTACAGCGACATCAGCTCTGCTGCTCTGTGCGCTCTGAGGAGGAGCCATGGTACTATTCATACATTCACTTTCGCAAGGGTTACATTCATATTTCTACATATTATTAACTAGGCAAGGTTTTTATCCAAGGTGATAAACATTTTTGAGAAAGTGGGGTCAGACAGCCCATGGAGCAAATAGGGGTTAAGGATCTTTCTCAGGGGCCCAACTGTGACATAACTTAGACACTGGGATTCGAACCTATGACCTTCTAATGACAAAATGTTTGGAGTTACAGTTGAAAATGAAATGATAGGAATTAAGACAGTTGTGCACTTCCAGGAGAACCAGAAAGTTAGGGAGTAGATGTTAATGGCCAAGCAGACGGAGCCTGAGGTTGCCCTGGGCTGACTTCCACACACAGATGTCTGCTCTTCATTAACTATTAAAAGCCCTTCTGTGTGGACTGATCAATGGAAAGGCGAGGTGATGTCTCCGGGAGCTGTCACATCCCGCAATGGAAAGGCGAGGTGATGTGTCCGGGAGCTGTCACATCCCTCAATGGAAAGGCGAGGTGATGTGTCCGGGAGCTGTCACGTCCCTCGATGGAAAGGCGAGGTGATGTGTCCGGGAGCTGTCACATCCCTCAATGGAAAGGCGAGGTGATGTGTCCGGGAGCTGT
>JABFEA020000067.1:34659372-34670120 GCA_019775915.2 Cyphomyrus plagiostoma
ATTGGTTGATTAGATAATTGCATTAATGAGAAATTGAACAGGTGTTCCTAATAATCCTTTAGGTGAGTGTATATTGACAACAGGAAAAATAAATAAATGTATATTATCACATGCATATTAATAATAAATGTAAATGATACAAGCATATTATACACACACACACACACACACACACACACACACACAGCGTCAGCCAGCACCATACATGAAGGAGCTCCACCAAAGCAGTGATGTTTTAGTAGCAAGGGAACAGGGATGGTGCAGCAGTAACAGAGGAATCCAGCAACAGAAAGTGATCAGTGAGAAGGACGCAGCCTGAGATGATGCCAGGGAAGGTGACCAGCCCTGGAGGGAAAGGCTCAGCTCCACCTCAGATAGGCACCTTCTAAGAGGAACGTTTAGACAGACGAATCCCACACTGGAAGCTTGAACAGAAGCCCCTGCAGCTCAGGACTGTCCTGAGTCTCCTTATTCACCTTGCATGTCCGGGTTGAACACAAACCATCACGTATGCAGACTCACACCTCAACAGCTTGGCGTGTCCCCTGTTGCTCTAGCTAACGTGGCACTGGGAACACTGCAAATGTGCACTCATTGTGATTCACTGAAAGTTAGCGTCACGCCTCCCAAAGGTAACGTGCAGGATTCAGACGCTCCGTACTGAGACTCGTGCTAAAAGCCTCATTGCTCGTAGAGGATACGGGGAGTGAAACTCAAGGACGACGGCGGGCACGGATCCAACACACGCGTGACAAAACCGGCAAGGGCGGAAATATGACAGCTGTCCCCTGGCAGGCTGTCGCTAATGAACATGACTTTGGGGACGTCGTGTTGTGGGAATGAGAGCTTGTGCATATGAGGTTCGTTTGACACGGGAACAGAGAGCTCAACGATAAATGGTGGAACTGAGAAATAATAAAAAAAAGAAAGAACAAGCATAAGTTATTTCAAAGGCTCCCCGCTTTAGTCAGTAATGCAGATTTACGAAGGACTGCAGCATGAACAGTGAGCAGACTGAACACAAGGACAGGAGGAGGAGAATCATGACGGGAAAAAGATAAAAGCACCCCCTGTACGGGGAGGACAAACAGCAGCACTGGAAGATGACCTCATGCCAGAAGCCAAGCGTGTCGAGGTTCCATTCCAGGTTGTGTGATGGAAACGTCGTTATGGGAAACACAATGAGCTGATGCCTGGGGCTGCGGAGCTTTACGTTTTTGGGTTACGAATGCTTGCCTCGTGGTAGCTCCGCACTGCGTTGCAGAAGGCCTCGTCTGCCATGATCTGCGTCTCCCCGTTCAGGAAGGCCTGGAAGCGATCCCGCAAGGCCTGCAGCTGCTGCTTGTGGAGCTGCAGGAGAGACAGAGGGGGCAAAAAAGGAGCAGAGAACGGACATTTATTTTAGCGAGCAGCAATTCACTCAAAGTACCCGAAACAGAAGACAGTGGCTGTCCTTTTTGGGGAGGGATAAGCTGCTATTTTTTTTTAACTGCCCGCCACAGACTGTTAATGTGCTCGACTGTAACCCAACCTTTCATCTGCCATTATTTTGACATCCACATGATAACTGAAGTGTTTGGAAGCTCATGTTAGTGATAAAGCTTGCTGAATTTGAATGTTGAGTGATAGAGAGAGAGAGATAGTGAGAGGGGTTTGCCATACAGACCATAAGGCTAGCACACTCAGGATAGAGAAGGGCACAAACCTCTTTAATTCACCAAAAGCGACTAGCAGAACTGACCGACCCTCTCTTTATCTCTACCCACACAGACAGCTTCAGTCTTTTAGGTTCCTGTTGTTCCAATGGCTGATTGCTTAAATGGCTTTAAATGGCAAATGTCGCAAGCCAGAGGGACAAGAAGAAAAACAAAAGTTTGTGAACCCTTCATAATTACCCGTTCTGCAGTAATTATTTGTGAAATGTGGTCTGATCTTCACCTAAAACAGAAAATCAGACAAATACAACTTGCTTTAAGCTTTCATGTATTGAAGAAGCTGTTTGAACATTCACAGTCCAGACTAAAAAACATGATAGAACATCTGAACCTCTAAAATTCAAGACGTCATTATCTGGGGGGGGGTTCACATATATTGATTATTAAAATTATTTGACCAACAATGATATAAATGTTTAAAATTCTGGGTTTGTTGGTTACAAAAAAGTCTGTCATTTATTATCATGGCTTAGCTAGAGATGATCCCATATTTTAGCAGTCATTCATGCTGAAAGCAGCACAATTCCAAAGGGTCCACAAACTTTTGCTTGAAGCAGTATCGTGGAAGGTAGCCATCTTGCTACATTGTAATGCAGGACAACAACATTAAGGAAGAAATCCAAACAAAAGCAAAGGCAGCAGAATATCACACGTAGCCTTGTGAATTACGTCAAGTGAACCTCTTGACTTTGTCATTAACCATTGACGTGTTGATTGAATAGACGCCGTCCTTCACCGGAATAGGCCCTGGGTCACGGTAGACATCTACAGTAGAAAACCATTTTCAAGTGGCGCAGGTTTGTCGAAAAAAGATCCCATAATTTTTATTTCTCATTGCATATGCATGAGCAGACACAATGCAGAATATGAAGACTGCTGGGTTTTTTAAATCTCCAGTGGCACTGGAAACTGTTTACGTAATTAAAAGTCACATTACAATTTTTGCCATCATAATGCAAGCAATGACTTATCTAAGTCTCCCAGTCCCTGGTAAGAGAAATATTGTCAAATGTGTTTTCATTCTGTTTGAAGCGACATGTTTGTTCATCCCTTAGATGAGCAGGCTTTCTATGCGAGGAAGAGAGCAGAAACTCCTTCATCCCCTCTTTCAAACACTACAGGCATAATAAGGTATGTTTCAAAAGTCACTGCACTCCCGAGTTGTTTTGTGAAATTTCCCAGCCAGTAGGTGAGACTTGCCGGCTCCGAGAAGGCTTTATGAACTTTGATTTTTTTTTGTCTGGATGTTTCCATGACTGGGGAGACAGAGGAGCCACCACTAGGCCAGTAGCTTCACAATATACACACACACCAACTAATCACAAATGACAAGCCCCCCACCCATTTCCATGATAAGCAGAAGCCTTTCCAACAGAGACAATAGTTTCTGACTGGTGGGCAGATCTTCCCTAGATTTTTAGGCTCTGAATATACAAGGAAGGGGAAGAGAATCGCGGCTGGTAAGCTATTTCTGACAACAGCAGGACTGTAATTTCATTATGATGGCAGAAAATCTGACAGTGTCTTTTATGGCAAGAACAGGAAATGCGGTGGCGAGTGATTTAGCATATGTCCCCATTCCCCTTGTCCCCCCCGGCCCCCCCCATGCACGAACTCGAGGATAAATCAGCCCCCGCCAAATGTGACAGACGGGTACCGGTTAACTTGAACAAGTGGCACCTATCTGTCCGCTGAGCCACTTTTGTCCCCCTAAAAGGATCATCCGTCAGGAATTACCAAAAGTAAACAATGTGGTGAGTCATACTGCCCCTCCCCCCTCGAAAGTCAAGCGTTTGAAAGTCAGACAGGCGGCAGACAGTAGCGCTTCTGGCATGGGGCATGATGCACGAGGACACGTCCAATGGCCGCGACTTCCTGCAGAGGATTACAGGTGCTTGTCATCCGACCCCCAAATCCCACTGCAGAATGAGCAGTAACATGAGGTCAAGGGTCAAAGATCATGCTGACTGCCCCTGATGAATAACTGACCTATGGCTCATTTAACCATACCGGGTCAAGCTAAAAAGACAACAGGCTAACCAACCGGCACAGCGAACTACCCAAAACGGGTACCGACGCCCAAAGGAGGTCACAGCACAACCTTTCTCTAAACAAGCCCATCAGGGTCATCACCTTCACGCAGGAGATGCAAACTGACATCCAGATGCTCCTTTCCTGTCCAACACCCCTTATAATTGTCTCAGATATATTATTTGCACTAGCGCCCTTCTGAGATGTCTGGCAACTGCAGAAGCACAACCAAGGTGAGCAGACACCTGAAGTTCCTGGTACCTCATTTCCACCAACGCATTTCAGGAGGAGGTGCCAAACCTTTCCCCCAATCCAAAACTGGTTCCGCACGTTTCTGCTGCCTAAGACTGTCCCTGGGCCAGAAACAATGGCTCCAGCACAGCAACACAGAAAAGCTGGTCTCACAATTTGGCACCGTAACGCCAGCGAAAGCGGGAGGGGCTGTGGCATCCAAACCTCCCCCTAGCCAGAAAATTCGATACATAACTGATATACTGTGGCGCTGGCACTTTATTAGCGGAAAATCGTTATTTTTTATTTTGTGGGAAACAAAAGATTGATTTGCTGGTCAGATTTTGGTAATAAATTATAAATGTAACAGGTTAAATAAAATATTGTGACGCTTGAGTGGTGAAGACATCATGAAGTGGACAGAAAAGTTCCATTTTTAGCAGACTTTTATAGCACAATCCTTAAAGGGACAGCAGTGAAACAGCACATTAGAATATACTCACACAGTCAGACTGAGGAGATATACAGCTTTAAGGAGGCAAACGCAGATACAGGCAATAGAGTCAGAGAGCATTAGGTCATACTATGAGACTCAAAGACTCATTTTTTTCAGCTTGCCAGCTTATAAAAACTTAAAATCTGAAGCAGACAAAAATAGATGCAAAAATACAGAATTCATATCAACCTTTGCTTTATTCTCACTTCCACCTACGTAACATTTCTGTTCTGTTCTTTTTAGAAACCAGTGGAAACGTGGGCAGGTTCTCGAAAAGTACCAAGCAAGAACCATTCTGGCTCCACGTTGGTGGAAAAGAGATACTGAAAACCATCACATACTCCTGAAACACCTGCTTACCAGGAATTTGCCATCACGGATGAATAAGAGTGCGTCTTTGAACTACAAAGCAAGAGAAAGCAGCAGTGAAGTGCAACTCATTAGGTGAAGGATGTAGCTCTACACAGTGACATGTGGAGGATGGTGTGACCCAACGTCTTAAAAACACACCTTTAACTGACCTCAGACACAAAAACCCTTTGCTGGAGAGAGGTTAAGAACATAGAGCACTGATACGACAGGGGCAGTGACAGGACATAAGGCAAACCTCACTGAAACATGTACAGTACCTTCAGGAAAATACAGCACCAATAAAGGCTTCCTCTATAGACAGACAGCATCTTCTTGACCAAGAATTTCTGGAGCTATTTCATCATTGGGCAGAAGCAGGCGTCGGGTCTGCATTTCCTCGGTCTCTTGATCCATCCAGAAGATCATCCTACGTATTCGTCCCCTAGAGCACACTTCCAGCCAATTAAAGGGCAGGGAGTTGGTGCCAATGGGGATTTCAAGATTTAATTATGTAACTGGCAGCTGCCTATTGGCACAGACATGAGAATGTGGCGGTTAAGTGGGTAAGAGGAATGGCGGTGGGTGGAGTAGGGGACTGTCCCCCCCCGCTCCTGGTCACTTGCCAATTGTCCCTCTTCTGAAACGTGGCATTACCGAGGATTGTCATGACAACGTTGGATACATCTCAGAAGACGTCAGTGCTGCTGGCCAGCGTTCTTATTGTCACAGCTCCTAGGGGACGCCGCTCTCAGCATGGCGTAATGCGCCTCACTGATTTTGGAGGGCGTTGACACAGAGTAAATATCGCATATATTTACTAAGGAAACAGCACATGCATAAGTTCAAGAATCCTTCCCATGTCTCTCCAGCCCTCATTTGCAGCTGACCTACCCAAGCTGGTACTCATGGTAAATGACGTCGCCGAGACAATGGCCACGATCGCCTGAGGTAGCACAGAGGTGCCAGAACAAATCGGTGACGTGCTTGGTGAAGTCTGGGGGACCAAGACTGCTGAAAATACCTGAGAAGACCTACAAACACTACATCCCTTGTGATATGACCAACAGAGTGAATATTAGTCTAAGGTCATTGCTTTGTTTGTAATGCATTGTGTAGCTCCTGCTCCAGCCCTGCTCACACTTGTACCTGGGCTTTCAATAGAAGTTCGGCCTACTTGCATTTATCCAAAGCCGGCCCCTAGACTATGAATGTTTGCAATGTGCCGTTTGCCTCACTTGTATGTCGGCCAAATAAAAATAGATGGATTGAACTGAATGGAAAGTCAACATTCTATCAGACCGGGAGCTGAGAGGATGATCAGCCTTCATCTTATTGAAAATTACACCACTCAATAAAATAAGCTCGTCCCCCATGCAACTCGGAATATTCCTTGAGTTGATCAGATATCTCTACGCTCTAGAGCAATTCAGCTCGACTGAAGATCAGTGGCAGTCAGGTGTGGCTTTCCCAAATGAGCGCTTTAATGATGGGTACCGACGGATGATTTTCTCATTCTGGGCAGATGCTCCGCAGGACTCTTTCAAAGCGGAGGTCACATCACAAAAGGTGTCAGACAGAAAAGCTGACATTCAGAATACAGATAAAAGCACCTCTTCGTCCAAGCGGTCTCTAAGTAAGGCAACACAGGTGTCACCCACGAGCATCTGACAGAGACACTGTTCTCCCTCCCAGTGAGAAGAGAGAAAACGATAGACACGCAATGTACAAGCAGCCGGAACAGAGGACAAAAGGCAGCAAGAAAGAAAAAGGCGTTCAGCCAGCCTGTTGCAGCCCTCCAATTAACTACCGCGGTGGTCCAACGGCGGGGCTTGTTCTCCAGGCGGCAGGTGAGCCGTCTTTGTGACCTTTCATTACCCAGCCCCTCCAAGAGACATTTGTCTTGTTCAGATTCGTTCAGTTGTTAAGGACATGGTCTTCTCAGCAAATTGAAACAGAGAGCTAACACACATTTTATATATTTATATTGTGTGTTTGTGTATAAACACACACACACACACAATAAAAAATAATATATAAAAAAAATCTTTCAAAAGCAAACTGAACATAAGAACGGTAAAAAATGACCAGTGATTAGGAACAAAAAAAGGTAATATTTCTTATCTGTAAAAAAGTTAAGACCGACAGGGGAACTGGAACTTACCTGGCAAAATAATACTGTCTAATCAAATTCACTTAAAAGCAAACTAATACTTCGCATAAATGACATGTCTGAAAAGCAGATTTAATTTTAGAGCTTAAACCTGAGGTTGAGAGGAGGGAATTAAAGGGAGAAATTTACTTCTTGCCAGTTATTTTTATACAGAATTGTGCATATTTGTCTATTTATTTTCAGAGGCACAATGTGTTGTAACCATCTTTTATATATGTGACGCACGAGATTCATGAGTATGCAAAATTATTTTAATGTTTCATCACTTATACGCACAAATGCTAGAGTCTTGAATCAAAGCACAAAAAAACAATTTCACTTCAGAAGGTGGCCATTCTCCATACAGGTCACACATCTTTAATCAATGCACTCCAGGTTGACTGTGCTCTGTTTACGCAGATCTATGTCACACTTTGTTCACGGTTGCAGTTGTCAGGGGATTTGTCAAAGCCAGCTGCAGGATCTAAGTCTCAGCATCCAGCCTGTTCAGACAAGGCTGTCACCAGGCACCCAGGGAACTGATGGGGGGGGGGGAAACAACATTGATTGGAGGGGTCAGGTCTAGAACTGTCAGTGGAAACACAATCGTGTTGCAGATGTTGACTTTTTGAATTATTTTCATCATACAAAATGTGTTTCATACCACACCGGAATACTTTGTAGGTCCTATTATTTGCTTAGAAAAATAATATGGTACATTCCACATAGGTTCTTAATCAGCCTTCATTGTGGCCTATGATAAATATGGCTGCCTTTGAACAAAGCAATCAGCCTTGAAGTTTAATTACATTAAGAGAGCATGATCAAAGATCCTGACAGCCCGGCTGACACGGGACGTGTCGAGATCAAATGGGACATTATGGCGCATATTGAGGGGATAAATGCTGACGTCAAGCACAAGTGGCAGGCTATACATGGGTGGCATTTGGGAACGAGAGCCAGAGATCCTTGAGAGCGAACCGCACCGGCCCGGGGATGCCGGCTGCTAGGGCCAGTCTCACGTCTTTTAGGGAAGGTCAAGTGTCACAACAGCCATGTGGTCCAAAGCACCATTCAGACTCCCCCCTCCCGAGTGAAGCAGAAGTACAGCAGGCAGCTGTTGATTGACCAACGTAAGCAATCCTTTCCAGAAAGCCAGGCTGGGCTGACCATATGGCCTATCTGGGATTTTCCAGCTTGGCCAATGGGTATGGCGGTGGGCAAAACACATCATAGGGGACCCCCACCCCCCCTCAGGTCAGCAACATTCGTCGTAGGGGACCGCAAAGTCCAGGACCAATTTTTTATTCTGGTCCAGCCTTACCAACAATCCTTACACAAGTCAAGTTTTATGCAAGACAGATTTACCCCTCCTAGGGAGTCAGAGGGGGGGTGACCACAGGGGCCCAGCAGCTCATACGGCTGAAAATATATACCAAAGGTGCTATTTTGTCAAGGAATCTGTAGCTACACCCCTGTCTGGACACCACAAAACAAATAAACAAACAAAAAAGTTAAATATATACTGGTATGACATACTAAAGGTACATGTTAGCTGATTGAAAGTGTAAAGTTTGCTTACAGGCATGTGGCACGTTTTTGCGTCACCACTTCCATAAACTATTCATCTCAGATTTGTTTTGCCAGATTTGCTTCAGCTGGTTTTCTGCAAGTGGAGAAACAACTCAGAAACCATTAAAATACTGGAATTTGCGTCTTTATTTAGTATCAAAATAAAACATTCTGCCTTATTAAATCTAACCTGCGGAAATTTTCTATTTTTGCCTATACAACAGGCCTGTAAATAGAAGATAACTATGAATAGCACTGGCTTTGTGCATCGGCATATTGAGGAGGAGGGTGACTATTCTACTACAAGATCCCTACACCAGAACCACCTCTATGTTTCAAGCAGGTTCCACCTCAGAACCCCAGAAGAGCTGCACTTCTCACACATTCTCCTCTCGTCACTGTCAGCTGGTGGCTTTCTCTGTTTGTCCTAGATGAAGGCACATGACCGTCGGTTCACTAAGACCCAGAGCCGTTCGGACACAGTGACTGACAGGCTGTGTAATTAGCCCAGAAGCCTGGGTTTATTAATATCGTTTATTTCTCTTTGGGTCTCTAAGATGTGTCTAGAATTCTTGTTATATGACAATCAATAAGGTGGGGGGTGGGGGGCAGCATTTTTGTTTGAGTTTTAGCAGAATTCCCACAATGCACTGCCATCCCCTCTTCAGGCCTATGACCCGACCCATAATCTCCATGTTGTTTGGGAGAACCCTCCACAAGAATATCACCTCCAGCCTACAATACCCAAGACTATGGGTGCATCCAAAATAGTATACTTGTTGCCATGTAGTAGGCAAAATAAATCATGTGACAGCAATGGGCACGATACTACCTGAGACAAAGATCAGCACTCGCTCAGAAATGCGTGTCAAGATGACGGAAGTAGTGCCATTTCTGCACAAAATAAGATACGAAAAAACACCCAGTTACATTAGTTGACTTGAATGTGTATGTTTTTAACCATCAATAAAAACAATTTAAAAATTTTTAGAGGTCAAGTGACATCATTGCTAAACATCGGAGTCGAGTAATATGCAAGATGGCAACTGCGGTATGACCGAGGAAATGCATTCTGTTATCATGCAGACATAAAGTATGTATTACACTAACAGTCAGGTCATACAGTTCAGAAAAAGATTCAGTAAATACTGTGTATATGTGACCCATTTTGGATGCACCCTGCGTCTCCTCCGATCACACCAAACCTTATATCATACTTCAGATCAGCTCTCATCCAATCACAAGACACTTCAGACACTGCCTAGTCCAACCAAGTCCACCAGCCCACCCTTCAGTCTCAGCAGCAAGGCAGCATGTGCATGGCCCAGGGATGCACCCCGCTGCAGGAGGGCAGTCCTGAGCAGCCAAAAGGGGGCACTGCCTCCCACAGCCATCAACTGACCCAAAGCCTCTACAAACTACACTTCATTAAAACAACCTTGCAATGACATTTTGCACCAGTGTGCTGACTTTCCAGGTCGTGTGACTAAAAATGTGTGCGGGTTACACCAAATGACAAGGGAGAGGCAAAACCAAGGGAACGACAGCATTTGTCGTAAATTTGGGAAATATATTTCATGAAGAAATGAAAAGCTTAATTTGAAGATAAAGGAAAACAGATGTGTTGTAATCATCCTATATACCTATACACGGGAGGGTGACAGATTCCGTTAAAGGGCCTTTCATGTGATGAGTATCTCCAAAGTTCCATCAATACGTCAAGTCATTCAAGCACTTCACAGGCTGCACGGACTCAACATGGCAGATATTAGCTATATGAATAATCTAGGGTGACCAGATGATCCATATCAAGGAGAATCACTTTCAGCTACTTCAAGTTTTACAGATTACAATGGTACCTCGGATCTCAAACTTAATCCGTTCCTGACTCCAGATCGAATCCTAAAAAGTTGACTGATCAAATTTTTCCCATAAGAAATAATGGAAAACCAATTAATTGGTTCCCGCCCCCCAAAATTACACCTAAATATTTTCTTTTTTTAGCATTTAAACACAAAATGAACAGGATAAAACAAGAAGACTATTTTTTCTTAATGGCTTCCAAAACAATAAAGTTCTTACCCCAACATTACCCCTGTCCTGCCCTGATCGTCCGCTCCTTCCGTGTGCCACGCCCCCCATTAACCTCGCGTGGGATCCCCATGTGATCAGCTGTTTCTGGTTGTTGTCATTAGTCCTCTGC
>JABFEA020000067.1:34670220-34689249 GCA_019775915.2 Cyphomyrus plagiostoma
TCTAATAGTACACGTAAGTTAGTGGTTTATTTAATATTAGTTACTGTAATGTTGCGCTGCTTTATTTGGTTAATCGTGCAGTCTGTGAGGAAGACATTCAAGTAAGAATTGCATTGTAGTACGAGTTATTTCCTGATGCGTACAATTTATATTAGGTCAGCGTTCACGGTTCGACTTACGATATTCAGATCGAGTACTGGGTCAAACTGGTTTGTTCGACTTTCAAGAAATTCGAGTTATAGTGAGTTCGAGAACCGAGGTACCACTGTACTTTTAAACTGAAAGGCTCCTGTGCTCAGCTAAATAGTTCAGTTGACCTGTTTAGGCGCTTTGACGCCCAAGTTCCGGCCTGTTTGGACCGGCCACTTCTGTAGTGTCAGAGTGTTACACAGAACAGAAAAACTGGGGGCTCTATGCTAAATAAGCACTGAAGGCGCAAAAAGCTCTTGGGTTAAACTTCACACGATTTCATATGAAGCATGTTCAGTGCCACAACACCCAGATCTGAGGAAGAAGGCAAGACTCACATCAAACACCTAAGAGGCGTGCAATGCTGTAATGCTAAGAGAGCTTATGCATTGTAATCTACAAAACAGCAGGACCCTGTGTCACAATGGCAGGAAACCAGTAGGTAGTGCCAAGTTTAATCCCAGAGAACTACACGACTACATTTTTACAGATGGTCTGAAAAGCACTGTGTAGAATTGCACTCTCAGTGACACCAGCCACCTTGACAGGTAGTAGTAGTAATAATAAAATAATAATAAATAATAAAGCTTCCTCCCATGCAGCCAGGGAATAGGACCTTATACACCACATAACCTGCTTCTGTGGGCATTGTTGTGATGACTGCCCAGGGACGACCCATGAGAGACACCCTCATTCTAGGCAGTCTGACCGACAGCAACAGATAAGATGACCCCTCAAGTCAAAATGCGCTCTGTGGGACCCCAGGAGCCAGTTAAACCTTCGAGGGGAATGGGAGAACAGAGCCACCGTGGGTGTGAAATTTGAGGTGGATGCTAAGGGTCAGATCATCGAACCATTATCATCAAACCATGATAGCAGCCTGGTGGTGCAGGAGGACAAGATCATGACCATCACAACAGCAGTTCAGTACACTGGAAGCTCTACATTATCCTCCGGAAAAAAATAACCAAGGGAGCCCAAGCTGGGTAAGTAAATAAGACTGAGACCCATTAAACACCACAATCAAGATGCTAAACAGAAGCTCTCACACTGCCAAAGGACCATCTCACATGCGGGGGCATTTGGCCACGCCCCATCAGTCAGGCATTGGTTGCTTTGTCAGGCTTAACGAATGGGTGCAGAGCCGGATCGAGCTGCAGGTGGTGATGCAGAGCCTCGCCTCACAGTCACCTTAGCTGTCCCTGTGTAAATCAAAGGAGGCCTGCAACAGCATCTTTAAATCTGGGGTTCTGAACCCAGGACCTGTAGCAAAGGCATGTCCTGGCTCATTAGTGATGGACTCGGGCATTGGCTGCATGTGCAAAATCAGATCACACTCCATATGGCTTGCTAATTGTCACGTTCAGCGACGTCCGCTCCGTCTCAGCCCCTCGTGTCTGCCACGCCCACCTCATTACCTCCTGTAATTTCCTATTGTGTCCACCTGTGTGGCGCCGCCGCACGCCAGTCTCGTGCTCCGTCTTGGGTGTATTTAGGTCTGCGTCTGCGTCTCTCCGGCAGACGCGGCATAAATCGTGTCTATGTGTGTGTTGAGCATTAAAACCCCCGTTTGGTTATTCGCTGGCCTGCACGTCTCTTTGTCCTCCCGGCACGCTCACCCCGGAACGTCATGCTAATGTCTCATCTGTGCATCACTATACGAGTCAAAAGCATTTTTTCTCCACATTTGAATATGTCACTTATCACAAGTATGAAACTTGTCACAAAAAGAACAATTAGCCAACTTAATTATGTGTAATGTTATTCATTTAAAATTTGAATTAATGATTTTGTTTCATGAATGATTCATGAACACTGGTGACAAATTCAAGTCTTTAGTGTCCTTGTCAACTAGTAGCAATTTAAAGACATCATAAATCCTACATTAAGAGGTTTGGTACAGCAAGCATTTGGGAGGAAAAAAAAAAAGCTGGCTCTTCAGCCTACAGCTTGATCGCCTCTAAGAACAGAGCTGCAGCACGGCCTGACCAGGCCGGGGGTTCACAGGAGCCAGGGATGAAAGCCCCCAAGTCACAAGATATCATGGGTAAAATACAGCGTGGCACAAGACACAGTTCAGGAGATGTACAGATGAGCAACACATGTTAAACTGAAATGCTGATGAAAATCCAGCTAAGGGTGAAAACTACATGTCGCTTCAGACCGAGAGAATCGGAGATATAGCTGATGTACAAGATGAAGGAAATCAGCTGAAGTGCTGAGAGACAGCACGGAGTGCAGCATTTGCGCGTTAAGTCGGTTAGAGTGCTCTGCTGCAGATCGCATAGTTACAGTTGCAACCAGGATTCACGCCTGGTGACAATCCCATCTCACATATCCCGGAAACCCACACGCCTGATTATTACGTGCACAGAAACCACCGGAACACCCCACCATATTTTCACAAGCTGTCCATGGAGCCAGAACGTTCTCTTATGCCCGGATTATGCACCACGAGGAGGCAAAGCTCAACGCCGTCAAGATGACTGTGCATCTCGGAAGAGGTGACAAGCAAACAGCTCGATATGACAGAAAAGGAGACGTCCCTCAGGCAGGAGTCAGTGAACGCCACCCCGGCTGGAGCTACAGACGGGAACAGGAAGTGCTCAGATAAAGGACTGTCACAGGCAGCAGAATTAATAACCCAGCAATACGGCAACCATTGTGCAGAACAAAACGTGTGGGACATCCCTCTCCGACCGGTTTCTATGGTTCCCTGGCATCCGAGAGCTAAACGACAAAGAGGACACTAGGTCCTGCATGCCGGGGTTCTCCAGGAGGATGAGATGTAGATCTTGTCAGCGCTTTTCTTTCCTCACTGTTTAAGTGAGTGTACAAACTGGATGAGGCTGAACGGGGAAAGCAGGTAAGCTACCCCAGTGAAGAGCCAAAAAAAGGCCACACACCCCTAAGATGCGTGTTGCCCACGCCACTTCTACGGGCATTCTCGTGGGTGGCAGAGAGGATGTCATGCCATACTGGGATCTGGCTGCCAACCTATGGAACAAAAGTGCTGTTTGCGTCATAAGCCTCCCTGTGGTCACCCCCTTCCCTTAAGTCAGTTCAGAGCATAGCAGTACATGGTTTTCCCAACAGCATTAAAAAACGGTAAAGAGACACTCCTTCAGCGATCTGTTCTAGAAGAACGGAAGTGCACTTGGCACGCGGCAGACAGCAGCGTTACCATCCTGACCAACCGGAGGAGCGATCAGCAGGACAAGGACACAAAGCAGTCCGGCGCTCTCGGCTTATGGACGTGATGTTCCGGACATTCCAGCATGACAGATCGGCCACGAGTGGCACAGATACAGGGACGTCAGTCACAGAGCGAGATCGCCATCAGGAGACCGAAAAGACTGGGTTAGAGCAGGCCGATGAGCCTCTCGGTCCTGATGTGGTGAAATCCTCAAAGAATAACGCCTGCTTCTAGACATTCGCTAGCCTGTTAAATAAAGGAGGGTCATCTGGGGGGAGTGTGGTGTACGCCTCGCCCGCCGTGCGCTAAGAAATTAATTATTGGGGACGAGATTGTTAGCAATGCATCAGACCCCGAGTGAACTGAAATTAAAATGAGGTTTTTAAATATACAATTGATTATGCTTAACAGCGATAAGCAATTAAAAGCGCAGAAGGCTATCTACAGAGGCAAGTTCTAATCATGATACTGCAGAGTCAATTAATCTGCTGCTTGTATAATTTACTAATCAGCGACATAACATCATTGCCGTGTTATTAACCGCACGTGGTAGATACGAGGAATATCGTGGCCACGCCCACAATTAAGGAGCTGTCAAAATACAGCCGGATTGAGCGTCTGGGTATTAAACCTGGGATAGGAACAAAACAAACAAACAAACAAAGCGACGTCCAGATCGCTCGGGATAAATGTCAGGAGGCCGCTGCGGTCCTAATTACGGAGTTCGGTGTGAATAATCGCTCGATATGTCATCGTCGTCCTCACCTTACAAACCAAGAAAAAATTAACACGTTTAACTGCAGTCCTGCTTAAATATCCTTCATCGGAAGGAAACTGGCTAAATGTTATTAAGTTCATATTTAACGCGGCGAGGAAATTTTCATGCCAAGCTGCCGGTTGCAGTTTTAATAGTTTTATGGCATTTTTGTCACTCTCTGCTACAGGTAATAAAAGTTTGAAAAAATATGGAACCACATGTTTAATTCAAAGCACATAAGATTTAAATGAAGCACATGTGCACCAAAGCCACCCCGCCCAGTTCCTGTGGCCTGTACCACGAAGGGGGTTTACCCAAGTCAGACATAACCCGGAGGTAATTTGCGAACGCGAGGTTTACAAAATCAGGTCGACTCAATCGGTACTAATCAGTACTACGACGGCAGTTAAGAAGTTAATTTGTTAAATCGGTGTTAACTGCATTGGAGTTTGTGTGCGTTCACAAATGGAGCACGTTCGGCAGCGCAAGTTTCACGGAGGAAGACTGCATGCAAATTATGCAGGGTTATGAGGAGTTTAAATAAACGCTGCAAAGATAGTCCAACACCACTGCAGCCAACAAAAGCAGGCAGGCTTGTGGCAACATATTGCCGACGGAGAAAATACATGCGTATATTTTCATGGTCATAAAACGTGGTCTAAAATGTCTCACGACCGAGTATTAGACAATGAAGTTTTTTCTGAAAAGAATTGAAATATTGTTAATAATTACAGAGGCTAACAGATACGACGCAATTCAGAAGTCACCTATTATATGCTCCTAAGTAATGTAATGCTCCCTGAAGCTCCATTACTGTAATGTTACTCATAATGTAAAGCTAATATTAACAATAACTGATAGGATTTCAAATGCAATAGTATAGTGGAAAGGTGTCTGTTCATATGACACTTAATAGAAGGTGAGCCATTGTTTAACAAACAATTAAATGATTTATAACAGGACAAAACAGAAGCATATGTGTAGCGAGAAAACGACTAGGAACCTGTCACCGCGGTTAAGTTAACTGAATATGGAATATGAGGCTTTCTGGCGTTAATAACTTTACGGAAGTAAGGTGGGGCGTTTTTAATGACGGAATTGTGATGTCCAGTACACAGACATCGATGCACACCGATTATTTTTCTGCTTCAAAACATCTATGTTAATAGATAATATAATAGGTCCTTTCAGCTGTATAATGACATGGTGGTTTAGCATTTTTGGGCCCATGACAACTGTTGCACACCCCTTTGTATCCCAGATTGCTTTACATATGAATTTTAATAATTTTTTGAATGTTCGAATGTATCCGTATACTGTGCAATACATGAATGGGTACATGAACTTTAAAACTAGACAAGATAAGAACATCTAGTGAAGTGTGCTTTGATCGAGAGGCAACAGGGAACAATGCACACCCCTTGGGATTTCAGAATAACTTTCTCTGTAACAGTTATTAATTAATAAATTTTCTGCATATTATATGCCATTGCTCCATTTCATATATATTAACAGCGATAGCCCCTCACGATTCGCGCGCTAATGTCTTACGGATCATCCAGGTACGCCGGCATTGTCTTCGGAGAAATTGTAGTTGGAGGGGCAGTGCTCCTATAGGGCTGGTTTACGCGGAAACCTCGACTTAAACAAGAACAAAAACTGCTCCGAGCAGTTTTGAAATTGCCATGGCAGCATGCCTCGATGCCTCGACTAAAACCTACCCACCATTCTTAGTACGGGTTAATCGCGAATTAAGTTACACCACACGTCTTCAAATTACTCGCAAAGTTATCCCGATAAGCCAGTAAACCCGCTTCGTAGTACAGACCACATGTGATGTGTTTTCTGTGCTGAAATGCATGAAATGCAGAAAACAAGAAATTCACCAGAGCGGATAATAATAATAATAATAATAATAAAATAATAATAATAATAATAATAATATAGTAGTAATAATAACAACAACCACAATAACAGTAATAAATAATAATAATGCAACGGCAGAGATTTTCCAAACTGCCTTTGAAGCTATTTCACTGTCGTGTGACTAAGGGGATTCGCTCGTAAAACAGATTAATTACAGTGGGATGTACGGGTACTTAAAAGACCATGCAGACACAAAGAAATGTGGAAACTGGTAGCAGAGGATGCAGAACCATAAAATTTTAAGATTAAGGCTTTTTTGCTCGTAAGATTCATAAATCTTTTCGTGAAGAAAAATGCGGAAATATACACAACTGCGGCAAAACTTACTGATTCACGCAACAGTTATGCTGAGGCGTATCTGCCAGTGATGCCCCAGCATTTCAGAGGTGTGTGTGTGTGTATGTGTGTGCGGGGGGGTCCTGCTTTCGCATTCCCTGTTCATCCCTAAACGTATTTTTCACAAGAAGGGCATGTTTTATGCATTTTCAAAAGAAGTCCTGCCTTTCGACTCTCAGCACACTTTCCCTGAAGTGTTTTAGTGAAAATAAAAAATTAAAAACCACACCGAACCACGAAACCAGAATCACTCAACCAGTACTTCAGTACGCGTGACACCAAGAGTAAAACCCATCAATTCAAACCAATCCCCTGGTGTGTGAAGGCGCATAGCAACACTGATCGCCAGGTTACACCAGGCTGTACTTCCATTCATGCTGTAGCCTACAGTTCGGCTGCCAATCTGCATGTTGATGATGCCTGACATGCTGACATGTTACATCTGGTATTAATACACGGATGACATGACTCGACGTTACTATAAATTACACCAGACAAAAAAAGAAAAACAAGATTACAAAAAGAAGCCACATACATACTGATAGAATACATAAAATGAGTGCATACACACGGCTCAATAGTAAAACACATTTTAAACCATTATTAACACGAACGGCGAGATTCCAATAATGATAACAATTGCTGTCGTTTATTTTCTGATGGCGAGTCACACTACTCACAGCAGTGTGGATTTTGCTGTCCGTTCACAGAAATGTAAATAAAAAGGAAAATCCCCCCATATAAATAGGAAATAGTTTAAACAGCGCCAACGCTTTTGAAGTGGAGAAGAAACAGCCTGTTGAAGTTGCTGGGGACGGCTCACCTTCGGCTGCCTCCGTGCCATGTCGGTCGGCTGCTTGGCATTGAAAGGGTAGGCGATGCACCTCAGCACGAACACGTATATTTGCAAAATGACCCTTCGCTCCGCTCCCTCTTTTTGAAGTTTCTCACGCTCGTTTTTGTCCTTCTCGCCGGGGACAGGGCTGGCGGGTCGTGGTCGAGCCGATCCTGCTCGCTTCCCATCCCGGCTGTCTCGTCCTTGCGCAGACACGGACCTCTGCGGACTGACCGCCGGAGCAGCATCCCGGATCTCCTCTTCTCGACCTTCTTCACCCGATTCCTCGCTGGAGGACGGATCCAGCATAGTCGCCTCTGGTCCACAGTAACTGCCGCTCACCCAAAGTGAACTGCGCCGAATTCAGATGCGCAATAACTGTACCAGCTTCTGCCCTCTTGGTTATTTTTTTTCCCAGAGGAGCACGCCGAGTTTGAGGATAATGTGTGTTAATCCTCAAAGTGGAGGGAGGAGTTTTATTGCCCCCCGATTTTCCGCTCTGTATTAGGTCAAACAGCGCAGATGTCGAAGCCGCACAGGTAGGAGACCTGTAGAGCCAAGTGAGATCAACACGTGGGAGGGAGACGCGGTTATATAGAGGACTCAGTTACTCCTTCCCATTGTTCATTTTGATAAGTTTCTGAGATAAAATACTAGCTGGAAAAATCCATGCATCATCCAAACTTAATGGATAATGAAACAACAACAAACAAAATATGTCTTTATGCGTAACCGGGTATGGACAAAATTACGTAAATTATTAAAATTAACTACAATGTATTCAACATATACTGCACGTCATGATTATTTTCATCATTTAATTTGTATGACTGTATTATGGCTTTCAAGAACATAAGTGAGGCTCATATTAAAAGTTAGTGAAATTGTTTTATTTTCTTCGTGTTCAGTAATCCGCAGGAGCGTGGGTTGACCGGCATTCTGGTATACACATGTGTTTGATGAAAGAATACCCATTATACATATTGAGTGAAGACACGCATTTTCGCTATACAATAATAAATCGATATTACACATACTTCGTTAACATTTAGTACAGTACATTAAACAAAACTTCATTCACCGCACCCAACTAGCTATAAGATATTAAGCTATAAATTCATTGGGAAACAAAGCATTCACAGATCACCGGTAGAGTAAAAATTCAGATGAAACATCTTACGTGAACCTTTCTGAATAGCAAAATGCCTCGGAGCGAATCGGGCATATTTGGGCATTAAAAAGTCCATGACTACAGTAATTAATAAATGGGATAACTACAACCACTAGATGGCGCCCTGCCGCTTTTGTAACGGACTGTTATATTTCGTCTACTTCGAATACAATATTTCCATAATGTATCTGGGATCCATAGTAATTCTATTACATATTTATTTAGTTTTAAAATTAGATTTTTACATTAACCATCACATGTTTTGATAGTATGTCTCACTCCACCGTAAGGAGTTTGATTAGACCTTTCTGTTACCAGCTTCCCATTTTGGTTCAAAACTGGATATGAAGACGTACATCCATTCACGCAGGCACGCGTCCCCATCTGTGACACCTTCGGGCCTGCCCACGCGAAGCTTTAAATGTTGAGGTAGCCTGTAAGATGTTCAGGAGATGGAGTATGTCTTCTCGTGTCCCTAATGGGGACCTGATCAGCAAGTACATAACTCTGTGTCGCATTATCTGCTTACAGCTACACCCAGTAATAGTATAGAGCTGAAACACGGGTGCTTTTATTCCATAAAAAGGCAAGCCAGCCCTGGGAAAAGGCTCTTAACTGTATTGAACTGAAAACCATATTCCCTTGGTTTTCCTGACGGTAGTCCCTTGAGAAAAGGGGATTTTCTAAATAAAAGCTGGACTATCACCATTATATATTATTGATATGATACATATTTAACAAAAATGATTTACATCATTTACAATTTTACACTTTTACCTCTGTTTAGACAGCTGGACACTGTATTGATTTAGGTCAAGGACCTTGCGACACTTTTCCTTCTGAAATTGAAACTGCATCCCTCTTGGCCCCAAGTCTAACTTCTTGACCGCTAGTCCACCTGGTGGATTTAAGAGGAATTTTGACTGAACTATTAAGTCCAATCACAGATTCTGTAAAAGTGGGACTCACTTTTCCTCAAGTCTGGCGAGCATCGCAAGAATGTTGCCATCATCGGGGTGCGACAGCAAACCGGAGCACTCAGATAAACATGTGAGGAGTCCATGGAAGTTCAGAGAATCTGTCGAAGTTCAGACTGCTGTGGAATTTGGGCCACTGGGAAAAGGTGCCCAGGAAGGGTAGTTGTTCAAATCATACAGTGGAATTCCCCACGTTGTCACAGCTAATAAGACCACAAGAACACCGATGATGTTCACACCAAGTCCCGCCTTCACCTGAAATCACAACAGGCAGATGTCAAGAGCAGCAACATCTAAAACTGGCTCTTAAGCCTATCACTCAGTCCTTACTACATCCATAACTAAGCACAGGGAGAATGTTTCCCCTTGATGGAGGGCTGAGTAACAGCCAGGGAAATCCAGAGGCGGCTCTCTTCTGCGGAGGATGTGCTTTAGTAAACACTCACCATATCCATGACGGTGATGTGGCCGTAGGTGAAGACGATGGCGTTGGGGGGGTTAGACACAGGCAGGAGGAAGGCAAAGGAGGTACAGAGTGTTGTTGGTATGAGGATGTACAGCGGATTCACCTGGATGGCTTCAGACTGTCAGGCATAAGAAGAGGGTCACATGACCAACGCTGGCATCAACACGCATGCATGCTTGCACCAAGTCTGAGTCAAACTTCCAAATGCAACTAAAATAATCCAATTTTAAAATACTCAAGAAATTTTTCAATAACTGAAGTTAATGAGTCACAACAGGGGTGTGACTGATTATAGTATGCTGTCGCTATGATGTTAGTCAGTGTTTTTGTCATGGTGGAGAAGCCAACACACCAGAGCAGTGAGGATAGGCAAGAAGATGGTTATGGTGGCCGGGTTGCTGGCCACCTCCGTTACGCTGGTGGTGAGGATGCAGGTGATGGTGATGATCAGCCAGCTGGGGAGGCTTCCCAGGGGGGTGAGTAGGCTCCCCACCCAGGTAGACAGACCGGAGACCTGTCAGAAGCCAAAGGATACTCTGGGAGGTGTGCTGGAGCAGGCCATGCAGCTCGCATGCTGCGGCCGACGTCCCTATGGGATATACCCACTTCCCTGTGACACTTATTTTCCTGGTTGTGGTTTTGTCCAAAAAAAATCCATCCACAAAATCCATCACGAAAGCTAGGACAAACAGCTTTACCTTTATTTGACAGTAAATGGAGAGATGCACTATTGCAGGTTCCTTTCTGTTTCTGTGACACTAAGGTGGTTTCCCTGTCTGGGGATGAGACAGTACCTTGGTGCCTTCAGCAAGTGCAAAGCCTCCACCAACAAGGATGCCGATTTCCCATGGCATGCAGGACTGGAACTCCTTCCATGAAATCAAGGTTTCTGCATGAGAAGAAGAACAAGAAATTGATAACATCACTCTTCCTATCCTGGTTATGGCTGCCTTCAGTGCTCAACATGGAATTACAGCCATAAGCATGGGCAGCCGTAGCTCCCTGGCAGAACAAGAAAGTTCTATCCTATCAATCCTCCACTGCATTTATTGGAATTTGTTCACCATTGGTGTAAATGTACCTCCATCAAAAACAGGGAATTCCCCAGTTCTATACTGTACTTAGAGTAGACGCACCCTTCATCAACAAAAGATAATAGGCACAATTACCATTTGGGAGGTGCTGTTGCACCTTGATGAAAAAAGCACTTAACTTGATTTTTTAAAAATAATTTGCAGCATGTAAGTGGTTAAAGTTGAAAGCTTTGCAAGTCATTCCAGGTTAGTACACCAGCTGAATAACGTGATGGTCAAGAGATGTCGGTACTTTTTTGGAGGGTGAGGTCATACCGAATTTGGGGTGGGTGGGCTTGTGTGCTGGGATGATGTAGAGCGTTAGGCCCAGCAGGATGGCGACTGTGGCATCTGTGGCGTAGCCCTCGAAGCTGCGGAGAGGAGGGGGACAGGGGAACATGGGAGTTGGTAATGCTCTTCAAGGGCTTCTTACGAGACCAAAGTACAGAGTGTCTATGGGTTTAAGGAGTTCCAGATGGGTGGCTATTTGTATGCCGTGGTGTTGTCACAGCATCTCAGACATCAGAGTCGACCGCAAGGAGACACCAGTGAATCCCCTTGCCAGAATATGAAATTGACTATTTGGGTTTCGAAGAGTGTGTGCCTGTGTATCATGACCGCTCACATTTTCACACCTTTGAGACTCTCACCTTATAGCAAAGTCGTAGCTCTCCTCCTTGAGTTACGGTCTGAGGGTTTAGTTTGATTTTATATTCTCCATACAAAATTATCCTTGGCTTCATTTCTCAGTTTAGAGTTCTCTGGATTTGCCAACACCTGATCTACTTTTGTTGACTATGATCTTGGAATAATGATTGACCTTCTCGAATTAAAATCCACAACTGGATCTTACTTCCAAGTTCGTCTCCATGACAAGTACAACAATGAGACAGATTTGTGATAAATCCAAACACCTCATACATTGGAAAGGCAATCACTGTGTGCGTTTTGGGTTAGGTGTGTGTGAGATCTGCATGCAGTCTGGGTGTGGTCTGTTTGCAGTCTAATAGTGGTCTGCATGCAGTCTAATAGTGGTCTGCATGCAGTGTGAGAGTGGTCTGGGTGTGATCTGTGTGCGATCAGAGAGCGGTCTGCATGTGGTTTGTGTGTGGTCTGAGAGCAATATACGTGCTATCTGAGATTAGTCTACATGTGGTCTGAGAACGGTCTATGTGTGGTCTGAATTTGGTCTGTGTGTGCTCTGAGAGTGGTCCGTGTGTGGTCTGACAGCTGGTGAGACTCTTACTTTGAGAAGAGTGAAGCCCAGCCTGGCATGAAGCCTGGATTCCTGGTGAACCACAGCAGGACCATCAGCATGAAGATGGCCAGCGTTATCATCTCCTGGGGCCTGCAAGCAAGGCGGGTTAAAGCAGATCATCTCCATGTGTCCAAACCTTTCTTAATCAAGAAACAGCCCCTGCATAGAATTCTCTCTGTCTTGTCCTCGCTAAAGGCACTTAACCTGAATTGCTCAGACCCAGCTGCACAAGCAGGTGGATGGTCATATCACACATATATTACAACGCCCCTGGAACGGATTAGTGCCAAGAGAGATATAAATAGCTGTCATAATGGACCAGCAGCATGACTGACCTCATGGGTCCCAAGGCACGGTACTCTTCCTCGATGACTTTGGCTGTCGCTTTCTCCCTCTCCGACTTCTCCTTTCTGCAGCTGAATAGGGACCTAAAGCTGTGGGATTCAATCACAGGTAGGAGGGGGTCGGTTTTAACAAGGAGGACGTGTGGTCTGCACCTGGCTCATTACAGGGCACAGGAAGCCCAGTTTCTGCTGGTTACATGAAAAGAGGGTGATACTCACTCGAACCCCAGGAACATCCAGTGGAGCCAGACCCAGGACAACAGCAGCACGATGATGCTGATGGGGAAGCACATGATGAACCAGTTCCCAAAGTTCACGCAGCTGCATTCTGGGTAATACCTGTCAGGGGTCACAGGTGTGGGTTACATACTCAAATCTCCAATCGATGCTGAGTCGTCCTTTTTTTACTGCTCCAAGCACCAAACCCTAATCAGAACGCTAGGGTGGGTTAACTCACTGATTAATTTGCTCAGCAAAGATGAGATTGGTAGAGGTCCCGGTGAGGGTTGTGATCCCTCCAATCGTGGATGCGTAGGCGATACTCAGAGACAGACCCTTGCACATCAAGTGATCCTTCCTGCTCCGGTAGCGGCCCTGTGGCTCGGGGATGGACACCTAAGTGGGAGGAGCAATTGCATATGGTCACCATCATTAGCAAATGTGAACCCAACACCCGCCAACACCTCCTTAATCACAAATGTCCACACACCCCAGGCCATAATCATGCCAACAATTCAAGCATGTGAGCCTGCTTGTTGCTTTTATTCTCTCTCCCCAGAAGAACACCAAAGGGAATTAAACGGATTGGAATTAATGTATTATTGAGTAAGCATGAAAAGAAGGAGTTAGTATGCGATGTGGCCCAGCAGGTGAGGCGATCAGACCGGCCTGGAGTTCCTGGAAAACCTACCTCAGTGTGTGGAAGGGGCTCCTCTGGAACAGCACACAGGACAGCTTTGGATGTCTCACAGTTACTGAATGACACAGCAGGGGGAGAAAAACACGAGTGGCTTTCAGACTTTTTTTTGGAATTAACTTAAAGTCATAATTCGTCAACAAAATCCTGAGAGGTCACCGGTAATACCTCATGATTTCTTTGGTTTGCATCGGCTGGTCTTTAACTTCTGTGGATCAAAAACAGGTAGCTGTTAAATGAATTTGCTTTCCTTTCAAAATCCAAACAAAATGAGCACGCCAATGTCTATAACAACGTAACACTTGTTGTCTGGGTGGCTTCTCTATGGAACAGAGCAGCTGCAGCTAATGACCCTGAAGCACCATGATGTACCCAAGGACCCAGCCTCACCCTCCAGCTGGAGCCCTGGGTTGCATGTGCCCGCCAGCTCGTGACGGCGCTGCACGGAGACCCGGCTCTCTGCGTTGAGAATCTGCTGGATGACAGCCTCCACGATGGGCATCACCATGGCGGCTGTGGACGTGTTGCTCAGCCACATGGACAGGAAGGCCGAGCTGAACATAAAGCCCAGCATCAACCTGCAAGACAAACTCTGCTCAAGGCCAGCAGGGGGCAGGTTGCTTATCACCAGATTGCTGGGAATGACAGTCTGCTGGCCAGACTATAGGCATTTTATCCATCATCATCACAGATTAAACCATTAATCAGAGTCCGGAAACAAGAGACTATCCTGTCCAATTCTTATCATGTCAGACAAAGCCCTTCCCTTGTTATCTAGTAACAAATTTAATGGGGACGCCAGCCAGGTCGAATCTGTCGTTTCTCATTCCTCTCAGTAGACGTGAGGGTTTTTGGAAGACGCCTGTTATTAATGAAACACTTTGGTCCTTCTATGGGGTCGGAAAGAGGTGGATGTTCACAGCTGCTCCTCACCATCCGGGGTTGACCCCGACCAAGATGACCAGCCTCAGGGCGATCCTCTTGTGAAGGTTCCACTTCTCGATGGACGTGGCCAAACACACAACACCGGTCAAGAGAAGGTGGAAGTCTTTGAAGTAGACTGAAGCCACCTGGACCAAGGAGAACAAGGGTGTGAATAGACAGCAGTCTGAAGAAACCATCAGCTGATGCAAGCGCACACTTACCATGGAGTGTATATACATGCAAACGATAAGTACATTTGTAATTTTTAAAATAATAATATGCATTCATAATTAGATTTTAATGTTATGACACTTTGCAATTCTGTGGTCATAGTTTGTCAGCTGTTTCTTGGTGGCTGATTGACTTCCACTGGACCTGGAGGCTTTACCTCAGATGACTTCATGATGCCAAAGAGTGGGAAGAGGAGTGCAGGAAGCAGGGCGGTGACGGAGATCGGCATGGCCTCCGTCAGCCAGTACACAGCCATGACCAGCAGTGTGAATGCGCATTCTGCCACCTATAAGAAGAGTGTTGAAATTGCAGGTGTGCTTTCAATTTTCAACGAGGCAATTAAGTTCTCCGAAATGGTCCTTAAACATAAATGCATAATTTCCAGGTTTTTTTGGACAGTCGGGCAGAACATATGACTTTTTGATCTTCTATGACCTTCTGGCCAAGGCAAAAACAGACATAAATATGTACTTTTTTTGTTTCATAATTTTTTTTTAACTTGATAGTACTAATCTGTTTTTGAGCAATTTTGTAGTTGTATTATAATCACAAGGTACATTCAGTAGTAATTCAGTTCCCCTCCTACAAACATGTGATTTAAGTATGTTAGCATTGGAAACAAATGTTCCCAATTAATTTGGAATTATCCCCAGTTTTGGAACAAATCCAACAGGCTTAGCTGCCTTTCATTTTAAAGGACTTATAAACATACAACTCATTTCTGACCACAGAAAGACTTTTTCCATCCCTTTTGTATGGGTCAGCAGATACCACAGATTCCCACATCATACACAGCACCATCGCGTGGCTCTTTATTGCCTGTCACACCCCTGCATCTTTCTTCACTGTTGCCATGTTGGATTTGTACAAAAAATAAGGAGAGCCCTTCCTCCATGGTTACAGAAACACTGACTATGAATGACTGACTCCACACCTCCTCTAGTCAGCAATTAAACACACAAAGACACCTATCAAAGAAAGAGAATAAAACTTTTGGCATTTAGCCGCAAATTTAACGGCAAAGCTGTGTGTGGCAGGCAGCAGACCTTCCTCACCTTGTTGTTGATGAGGAGTGGAAGGGGCAGCAAGATCAGAGGAGTTAGGGTGATGATGACGAGGCTGCGGTACGACCAGACGGCACTCAGGAACCCCATCGTTTCCACGGCAGATGGATACTTTGTCTCGTCCCTGGGACACATTATATACCCCAGATCCGATTAATTTTTCTCCAGACTCTCACCTTTACCCATGAGCACAAAGCCATTATCCAGCCCAGGTTAACTAGAAATGTTTATGATCTTAGACAGCCTTACTGAGCATGCTCAGACAGAGTGAGCCCTTTAGATTAGCACAACACAATCTTACAGCCCTCCTCTAAAACATTGTGTAACTTTGTAGATCCCTTTTCAGTCAACGTTTTCATTAATATTTCAGATATTTTGGTTAAATTTTCAAGCTCGAGGTTACAGCCTGTGCACTATCCTTTCAGGACACCTGCTTTATCCCTTAAATTCTGATCACACTTTTTCGCCTCTGCCTTCAGAAAGAAACGGCCCAAGCGCACGCATGAACCTCCCTTCTCCAGACACGACGTCCCTTTTAACGCCTCACTTCTAATCCCGCTTGTTCTAACTGGCTCCCGATAAATTACTCCTATGACATAATAATCCCCGATTTCATTGTAATGCGTTGTGGAAGTCTGTGTTCTGGTTGTTGTACGAAGTTAAGCAGCATTCTGACTTTGTGACAGGGCATAGCTCGTTTAGATTGGATAATTACAGTCCTGGGAAGATGCTACCTGGATAGAAATTATGTCATTCTGAGAGTATTTTTTAAAAATGACCCTGGCCTCATCTTTACTTTGTCTGTCAAGAGAAGAGAATTAAGGAGAACAACTGCATGAGGGAGAGATTTTTTTTCAAGAGGATTTCCTTTAGGCCACTGTGTTCAGGAGAGCTGCTTGGGGCTAGCGTGTTACCCCGTAACTTAAACTCAAGGTGCTGGAGGGTGTGTCGGGCAAAGCTAAACACTTAGCATTAGCTGGGTCCATCGGGAGAACAAAAGATGAGAAGCCTAGAGTGGTGGAAAGGGGGTGTCTTCAAGGTTCAAAGTCTGTGGTTGGGATTGTGTTAAATGGAGTACATTTTACTGTCAGCTAACAGAGTTCAGGAGAGGGCAAACACATTATTAACAACCTCAGAAAACAAGCCAGTTTAATAAAAGCAGAACGCCAGCTTAACATTGTCCTCAAAGAGTAGGACAGAAAAGAACAAAGAAATACGTCGAGCAATTCTTATTATCAAGAGTTGGCAATAAGCCTGTTAAAACAGTACATTGTAAAACTTTATTGCTTTTTGGAAAACTTGTTTTAACACATGGGGAAAAAAAACTGTGATCTCTTATCGAACTGAAATTATGTTGCTCTTTTTTTATTTCTTAGCATTTAGCGTCCAATTAATTCTTGATAGAATTTGAAATAAGACCAAATAATGTTTGCTGCTGTCCTGTAATCACTCATTATTGTTGTCTTACTCATTGACAATGTGAAGATTTCTTGTTGCCTTTTCTCAGAAATAACAGCAAGTGTCTTCTTAGAAACAAGGAGAGTGTGTGAATGAAGTGGTTAATTAGTACATACATAGAATATAGTTACACTTTCACATGCTTTACTGAAGGGACAGGACCAAGAAGCCTGCTTCCAATTTATACACAAGTATAGCATGGTCAGCCAATCAGTCGTCAGTCAGTCCTCCAACAAGATAACTCCCCCCGTTGCCTCATCCTGAACATCCACTAAAAAATTAATTTCCTCAGAAGCTGCATCATGTGACTCCCGGCTCTCCTGCATTCCAGGTTAAGATGGCGTCCTTCTAGAAAAGTATCAAATTCCAAACCTGGTTAAATTATGTACTACCTAAACCTAAATACTTAAAATTAAGTTATGCTTTAGCTATGCGTCATTTCATCTGCGATATTATTTTATATTTCTCTTTAATCTACATTTACTATATATTAAATTACAAAAACAACCACACAAGTTTTGCAGGTTCAGTTGAGCACCAAGCGAGATGATAGAACTACCAGCTATTATGAACACTAACGGTTTATCAGTGAATACATTACTCAAATGGGCTGGTTAATCTTGACAGGCAATCTTGCATGGTTAAAAATTTTAAATCCAGTTTTTGATGCTATAGTTTGCGAATGGATGTTGTAAATGGTGACATGCTGTTTTATGAGTAGTGAAGATGCCAATTACATTTACTTGTCTGCAGATACTCTAAAACTGAAATTAAATGAATAAAAATTTACATTTAATCTGACATCTTAATTTGTTTTATGACATGTCAATCAGCAATAATCTAATTTTTCTCAGTATCATTTTCTGTATCTTTTTTCTTTACATTTTGACATAAAATCTTTCCTCTGGCATAATTCAAGTCCTCTCTGACAATGTGTGATACAGAGATTTACCTGCTGTAATCAGATTATGCAATACAATCTTTGCATTTCTGTGCTACTACGTAATGAGCATATCATTCCATTCCAATGATTACAGTGGTTGAGATGTTAGGGCAAAGTGTTTGTTCTGAGAGAGTGGAGGGTATTTTGAAGAGGAATGAAGCTTTTGTTCATGACCTCTACAAACTACCGGGGGACCGGTGGGGGGGGGGGTCATGGTGGAATGTATAAATCATCACATTTTAAACAGATATAATGGTTCTGGTTTGGAAGGACTGCTGTAAGTTTGCAGTTTCATGTGAATGTGGGTTACGGTGGCTGGAGGATGTTATCTGTCCACCGAACCTTGCGATTCCGCTCAGATGGGTGAAAAGTCCTTTCTGCAGAAGACCACAATCCAGAAGAGGACTTCTGCTCCATGACCGCATCCATCTCGCTGCCATTTCTGCAGGGACCAGCAAACGAGAACCTGTCCAAACACATCACTGAGATACAGCCTGCATCAACGACAGCAACATGCCGTGCAAAAAGTTCATTTTGCTCTTTAGAAGATATGTTTTAGTATTCTCCTCTACACTTGTTTCATCCTGTTTTATCTTTTCTTAAATTCTTCCTTTTCTACTATGTAAGATATGAGTAATGTGGTATGTTGTTTCATGTGCTTGTTACTATAACACATCTATATATCTACCTTTTTCATTGTTTCTTTCTTTATTTGCGGTAGCAAATACTTGCTTTTTCATTAAATGATGAATTAGACTTCAAGCATACTGTCCTACGCAGTCAAACTTTTAAGTAACATTGTTGGGTGCCATCCTCCCCCAAGCCACTGGAGGGCAGGGGGGGGGACACAGCGCATGCTTTCTGGGAGGATATGTATATACACGGGGATTTCTGAGAAATTACTATAGCCAAATTATACACTCATCCAGGGCTGTCGGAGGGATATGGACACCCCAGATTCGGGG
>JABFEA020000067.1:34690712-34702621 GCA_019775915.2 Cyphomyrus plagiostoma
CCCCCCCCGAAGCGGGGATCCAAGACACTAACAACTCGACTTGGACTCAAGTCACAGACTTCACAAAACTGATGGAATGACTCAACTTGAACTTGAGGGTAAATGACTCAAGATGATTAGACTTGGACTGCAATGTTTTGACTTGAGACTTCACTCTGACTCGCCAAGAACTGACTTGTTCCCTTTCCTAGGATTCTCCTGGCAAACCCAAATAAAATTCTATCGCGCTGTGGTTTTCTAAGTCGGTGATCAAAAAGGGGGCAATGAGCACCTCAAAATGGGGGCGCTTTCAATTGTCCGGGCAAATGGGACAGGTGCTCGATAACCCTCAGCACATCCTTGCCGTCTGACACTAAACCACTGGACCAGGAACTGTGCATAAACATTGACCAGACTTATTGACAATCTTTGCTTTTATAACTGGCATTGTGATAATTCAATGGTTTGAAAGGAAAACATGAGTGATGATGAGTAAATGTCTGATGCTAATCAGCTGTAAACTTTTACCTACAAACCACACACATACACAGTAATCATATCTTTTTGGGCATCGCTCATTCATTTCTATTGGAAAAATGGTAATGCTAACTATGGCAACCTTAACCCCTAACCAGCTCTAACCACAACCATAAGTAACCAAATAAAATACAAGACTTTTTGCATTTTTACTTTTTTCATTGCATATCTATAAAATAGAGTTTTCCCAAGATATTGGTCCCCATAAAGTAAAAAAAGGGTATTCATCACGTTTTGGGGACATTTGGTCCCCACAAGGTCATTTATACCTGGACCACACACACACATCCTTGTGTAGTCTGGCTACCTGATGTCTGTGCAATCATAGTTACATAATTACTGCTATAAGGAAGTAGCAATTCTCTTTTGAAATTGCCATTTCCGTCCGATTATGAGATGCGCACATTATTAAACTTATAAATACCTTCAGCGAGTACATCGGCAACATCGTACACGTCAACATACTTCTATATAGGTATGGATAATCACTCAGGTAGCAGGACATATACACATATATACATATATACAAGAACGCGGGCACTGGCAGAGAGGCTTAGCTAAGGCCCCATGTGGGTGCCTTGGTGCGCGATGAGAACGGGCAAATTGCATCATATTTAGGTTATGAAAATGATTTTTCCCTCAGCAAATTTCATGGACACACTTCTGATAAAGAACAGAGAGCATTTAATCTGAGCCTTGTGAGCACAGGTGCACAGCTTGTGGTTGAATCGTGAACCGATTTCTGTTTCTGAATGTGTGAGGTCAACGTAATAACCGATCCTGATAAGAATAGAGCAAAGCAAAGGAAAGGCACAGCCTCTGTGTGTAAGTCATGCTAGCAGTGAGTAATGACACTATTATTAGCTTCAGACAGATTAGACAGAATGACATGACTCGCATTCTTATTTGGCCGCAATGACAGCAGGTCAGGCCTAAATATAAAAACACTCTGCACATTTGAGGAGTCAGACCTCTGACTTTGCTGCAAGTTCCAGGACACAGGTGAGATCTAGACTGATTTCATATGCAATCCTAAGCTAAAATTGAACAGAAACAGTAAAAAAAAGCCTCTGAAAGTGCATGGCGCCGACTACTGCTGGTTGACTCTGTCTAGTCTTTAACATTCCTGACGACTAGCATGCATGTAAAATCTGCCTGCCTACACCAGCCCATGCGATGCTTTATGCCTGTTTCCTGGGCTCTACTTTAGTGATGCTCTGCACAAACATTGCTCTGCACCACAGATTTGCAGAAACGAGAGTGCCGCTGTTCCTCCTAAAGCAATGAGTGTCACAGACGAGGTGGACGAAGATATCACCCAGTACGTGATACAGCTCAGCATTCAGGAGTCCTACATTCCCCACCGCTTACGAGCCATGGAAAGGTAACAGATCTTCAGAAAGGCAACAAGGAATTGCATTTATATGTCTTAAACGTTTACATTTTATAATATATCTATTGTTTTACTCTGTTGTTTTCAAGACTCTTGTCTTATTTCATGCTTGTAATCAGCAGTAAAACACAGAGCAGTGAAAATCTGAAGATCCTGCTCGCCATCGAGCAAGGTAAGGACCTCTCCTCTGACCTGTGAAAACCAGCTAGTCCTCAGAAGCTCACAGGTCGTGCACCAACCCCACGTCCCCCCCGTCCGCCACGGTCTGTCGAACCGCAGGCGAGATGCTCCCCCTCCAGGAGCTGGCTCAGTTCCAGGCGGCCTTTGAAGAGCGAGACGGACGGGGTTGGCTTCCACTCCACACGGCCGCAGTGCAGCCCGTGGCTGACGTCCTGGAGATGGTGATGTATGGTGAGTCACGTCAGGGCGCGGAACCACGCGCAGCAGCATGATCACCAACGCGGCGACATCCCAGTGACGGTGCAGGAGCCGTACGCATCACACCCCAATGTTGGCGTTAAGTGGGAAATTACATCCTGATGATAAGATTCACAGAGCGGTGGGGAGGGAGGCAATCTCCTATTAAACGTGACGGGTGGCCACAGTAATATTCAAGTTATTTATTTTGCCATGATGACTTCTATTAAAACAGAAAATTAAAATTAAAGACAGTGTACTTTGTGGGTAGTGTTTGGGGGGGGGGGGGGGACATTGGCATGCCCCCCCGTACGCCCGTGATGCGAATGCTGATGGACTGATTGGTTGCTTTTCATACGGCACCATCAGATTTGTTGGGTTTAGTCTTCAGTAAAAACACATGCTGTTTGTAGTGAGGCATTCTGGGATTGCGGTCAACAGGATCACGTGGGCTGGGCCTGGAGGAGAAGACATGGGATGGAGAGACAACCCTGACACTGGCCGTGCAGGCTGGCCTTCTGGAGAACGTGAAGGTCCTGCTGGAAAACGGAGCTTCTCCACACAGCACGAACGACAGAAAGGAGTGCCCTCTTCTGCTGGGTAATGGGCACCCCATTAGCAGCGAAACCCTCCATGATTAGTGTGTCTAATTATTTCCAGAAGCTTCTATTAATTCTTTAATAGTTTAGTAAGTAAATAGTTAAGCACTTCCTGTTGGAAAGCTCAACAAACACATTTTGTGTAAACAGAGCTTAAATAGTTCATGATTAAACACTTGCCCTTATATGGTGCTGATGAACTTCCCTGTCCCATGGAGCGGTGAGAATGAGGTCACTGGGGATAGTGTCCCTTCTGATCAAGAGTGGCGCCCTGGAGGACCAGCTGTGCCAGGGGAAGTGGACGGCCATGCACGAGGTGGCAAGACTGGGCTGTGGGCACCTCGCCATGCTGCTACTGAGGGCCGGCGCCAGCGTCTCCCAGAAGGACCGGCATGGCGTCACCCCGCTGGGCGTTGCCGCCCAGCACGGCCAGCTGGAGACGCTGGACATGCTCATTTGCTACGGTAAAGTCATTATGTACCGCCCTGTCCACCAAAATGCCAAAAATCACTTAATGCTCATTCAGCATCAGCAAGTAGGGCATCATAAAATATCAATATGAAACTCTCAGTGCTTAAATGCTTATGTGTTTTTGCTATAAGGCTATGGTCTCCGCCCTCTGATATCTTTGGCTGACTGGGGGGGGCGTGGGGGTTGGGCAATCTGGTTTGGGGGCCTTGCCTGTCTGACTTCCTGCATCTCCAGCCAGGCAGTAACGTGAACGCACAGGCCTGCAATGGCGAGAGCGTGCTGATGGAGGCGGCCGGCTCGGGAAATCCCGACTGTGTGGAACTCCTGTTGCGCCATGGGGCCAATCCTGACCTGGCCGGGGTCACCGGGCACCTGCCCATCCACCGGGCCGCCTATGAGGGCCACTATCTGTCAGTATTCTCACTGGCACCAGATAAGCCTGTCAATGTTCAACTTTTAACGTCCAGCGGCGCCACCTTCGCCCTTTAGCCTGCCCGCATTCCCTGGAAAATGTTGCAGACTCGAGATTTTTCTGCTCAGGCATTGAGGGTGGCCCCTGGCAGAGAGCCTGTTCTGACCCTCATGCACAATACAGCTTAGGGTCCATCCGGGGAGTGACAGAGTTTCTGTCTCCATCTCACATACAGGGCGTTAAAAATCCTGATCCCCGTTACCTCCAAAAAGGCTGTCCGGCTGTCCGGCCAGAGCCCTGTCCACTCGGCGGCGGACGGAGGCCACGCTCAGTGCCTGCGACTGCTTATAGAGAACGGCTACGAGGTCAACACTGTCCTGGAGAAGCACATCTCCGAGAACTACGGTGACCGAAGGCGGAGCCCCCTGTACTTCGCCGTGTCCAACGGCGACGTCCCATGTACGGAGATGCTCCTGGATGCCGGTGCCAGACCAGACAGAGACCCATTACGCTGCCTCCTAGTGGCCATCAGGGCCGGGTGCTACGAGATCGTGAGGCTGCTCCTGTCCAAACAGGCAGACGTCAACTGCTACTTCACGGCGGTCAGCGACACGGTGTTCCCCACAGCCCTGCAGTACTGCCTGCGGGACGAGATCATGATGCGACTGCTGCTCAACCACGGCTACGCGGCGGACAGGTGCTTCTGCTGTTACCATGACGACAGCGTTGCCTGGCACCCCCACTGGAGTGACCTCAGCGGCCAACTGTTTGAGACCTATAACCCAGAGGAGAAAATTCCTGTGAGTTTACTCATTTATTGCTCTGCATGTTTTTTTTTTCATTTATTGTTTCTGTTCCACCTCAGAGTCCCCGTCTAATTTACAGAAAAATTTATGACTACTGTGTCTTAAATAGAAGGATGTTTCTACTATTTCCAATTAACACCTGGATTAAAGGTGGCACATTTATGAAAGGCTGAAGATCAGATCACTGAATCTTAACCCGAGTTAATCTGAGTGTTTCTTTCTGTTTTCAAGAAAGTGTCTCTTACCCTAAATATATTCATTTTCACGTCCCAGAGGCTGTGGACAGTAAGTCTTCTTCCTCATCTCTGTTCTACAGTTCTGCGACTTCATCGGCGTATCCTGCCTGCTGCCGTTGGCGGGACAGGCAGTGCGCATCCTGCTGGATTACGTCGGCCATGTTTCCCTGTGCACCAAGCTGAGGCTCATCCTCGAGAGGCAGAAAGAGTGGCCTGTGATCACCGAGATCCTGGGTGAGCGTGTAAGGCTACCGGAGAAAGTGTCACAGGGAGGGACGCACGCCGTGCTGGCCGCTAAACGTGCTGCTCTCACAGGAAACCCACGGCCCTTGAAGCACCTCTGCCGATTGGTCATCAGGAAACAGGTGACCCTGAGGAGGCTGAGTGACCCGCATGTCATTGACTCTGCCCCTTTGCCGCACAGGATCACAGACTACCTGCTGTACCGCGAACATGACCTGTACGGTCAAAACATCGGCGCAAACACGTGAAGACATATTCCTAATTATAGCTGACTAATGAAACGCTAATGAATTACGCTAATAATAATGTTTTAAAAAACCATTGAAAAAAGAACTGCAATAAGCTCTCCCTTCATTACATTAAAAGCCTGGTTGACAGTGATATACTATAGAGGACACAAATTAGGAAGTAGTTCATTTTGGCTCTCAACAGGCAGACAAGCTTTTATATTGAGTGTGAACATTTTCTTTTGCTGCTGTGTACGAACACAATTTGTTATTGTATTTTCCAAAATATGCAAAATTATGTTCATTTATACGAAATAAACATATCTTGATTTATTGTGACATCTCCTAAGCTGACCTCTGTGCATGTTTATCAGTCTGGTTTGGTTCTCAGTGCTGTATGGTCACCCAGCCCAGTGTCGCTGATAAAGTATTGTTCCTTACTGAATGTTATCAGGTTTAATAGTAATGTAACATTAACACGTTGCATAAATAGGCCCCAGGGAGCATGTGAAAGGGGGAAACCGCCCCCAGACTCCGCCACCAACTTTCAAGTATATAAAAATAATGTCTTGATCAGATACAGTAAACCCACAGACACACACACACACACACAAGTTTGTATGTATAACTTTGTGGGAACTCTCCATTAATTTCTATGTGGGAAAACTCTGGTCCCCACAATGTAATATAAATCTAATCCATTCACACACACATACACACCTTTACTCCAGCTCTGCTCTGACACCTGTGAAATTTACTGCGTTCATGTTTTCACAGCCAGACACCGTTATAGACAGTGGTAACCAAATCAATGACTACGCCGCTCCAGCAAGCCTCGCAAACGGCCTGCGGCAGTGGCAGAGAGGACATTCCAAACAACAGAGCACCCCGCACTTCATCCCAGTCTCTGGCTGCTGTATATACTTTGCTTGCTGGAAACAAAACGCCTCTGATTTTCTGTGCTTAAACAAGTTAGGGTCAAGTCACGATACTAACAATCTGCCAACAGTGAAGGTGCTTAAATGAATTTTCCTGCTGTGAGGATTTTTCGCTGATTATTGTACGTGACAGAACCTTGAATAGCCAACGATTATCGCTCCTCCACCACCCAGTCAACAGATCTGTATCCAATTTAATGATTAACAAAATTCAATTTTCTCCATTGTTTCACTTAATCCTTTTAGTAGACTTGCAAAAGCACAGGGTTGTAAGGCCAAGCCCAGTAAAGATGACTTAACATCCGTGGTGATGTTATGGCTGCCCTCTTTGGGATATCGATCTCCAGCCCGTGGTACAGATTATGGAGTCACCAAACACTAGACAATTAGACAAGCAAGAGAGGGAGAGCCTCGTACCAGGACTGGTGACCCACACTGTAAAGTACCCATTCGTAAGGACATTCAGTGGTTAGAGCCATCACGCCTGAATGTCCATTTTTAACTTCCACTGAGTTGAATCGGTTCCCTCGCTCCACCATCAGGTGGCAGCATGAACACACAAGTCCCCAGTGGTCACAGAAATTTGTACATCGCTGCCGGTTTGGGGAACCCAAGAGTGCATTGACCCAAAACATCACTAAGTTGCTCCCATAGCTCCGATTTACTGGGCGACATCTCATATGAGGCAGATAGATGCTTCTTCTGTCACCATGACAACAGCCTCACGGCGCTGCCTTCCTCTACAGCGACGTCATTTCCAGGCTTGTCTTCGGGACGTGTTTTGAACATCACTCCCATCAAATACAAGAAATTCATCCCATAACCCTATCTAGTTATGATAACTGCAAAGGGCTTTGTTTATCCTTGGCATAACATACAATTCTGCAAGTACAAACGGGGTATTTCCAAATGTTAATGCAGTTTCTACAATTCAAAGAAGAGAGAGATATTTTAACTTGCTTAATAGGGTAATTATGCTAAAATGCTTAATGTCTAAAAACCTGTAATTAGTGTCTTAATTACCATCTAAAAATTGCTCTAGACAAATTTAACTACAAAGGATACAATGATGCTTCAGATTATCTTGTGCGGCTTTCTTTATGACAGACATAGCTCTTCAGTTTCTGCAACTGTTTTGCAGAAAACAACACAAAAGCTGTTACTATGGAAATTAACAAGGCCCTGTTAATGAGATCTTGATGCCTGAAACACTGCACAGCACTACAGAGCACTAGGGACCTGCCCACGGAGATACAGAAGCCAATGGGAAGTCACAGCAGTGGGGACACAGGAGATGGGGGCGTGGCCTAACGTTGGACCTCTTTAAATGACGGGAATCCTTACGACGGCAGGATAAATTATTCCGAAGAACCTATCAGAAGTGCAGTGGGAGATCATCACAGCTTTATGGGGTGTTTTGACCTGAATATTGACCTGTTTCAGATTCTGACCCCCCCCCCCCACACCTGGGTTCTGACCTCAGTTCCTCCTTTGGTTGTTCTCTTTTGAGGGCTGTTTTTCTGTTTTGTCATTGCTGGTTTCCCTCCCTTGTCAGTCTGGTGGGATTCCATGTCTGTCTGGACGTCCATCAGCCCCCAGCGCCACCTCCATGAACCCCACTCACGGGCCCCGATATCGGGCTGCCACTTTGCCCCATGCCGGAGGGGTGGCCTGACTGCATCTGGGGTGGGGGGGCTGGGACAGCATTTTCAGCGAGCCTCAGATAGGGGCCAAAAAAAGTTGTGTGAGAGATGACATGTCACAGCATCCTCGCCTGCCAGCCACGGTGGAATGGACATTTCTGTGGGTCTCTGCTGTGATGGCCAGAGTGATCCTGTCACTGGTGGGGCCCTTCAGCACGGGACCTGAACTGCTCCAGGGGCCCCAACCTCCATCAAACTTCCATTATCTGTGTGTCTGTACCTTTCATGTAGAACAAGATATGCAATTTCCTCACAGCACAGGGAAGTTTGAATAAAATACAACTACTCCCATTACTGTTATTGCTAAAACATTGGCTTCGGGGCATTTTCAGTAACAGAAATATGCAGGCAGCATTTAGAAGCCGCAAACCCAGACAGGACGCATAACCCGCAGTAAGGATTACTGCAAACACATTTCGGCTATGTGTAGCTGGTCAGCACTGACAGCACCACACCAATAGGAAGCCTTTCTGATGACTCAAGTAACCTTGTGCCTTTTGGCACATTTAAAATGACCATCTCTCCTTGACCTGTGTGATGTTCAAATACCTTAAAAAAAACACAAAACAAACAGAGAACCTGACTTTTGCTCCATAAACTGCTCCTTCTCGCCTTCGCTGAGCGATGGCTCTTTCTCACTTGTTTATTTACACCCCTAAGACCTCCTTCCTACATGAGCCTGTTTTTCCCCCTAATTCAGTTGAGTAAACACGCAACGCCTCAGCGAAGGTTTACGAGGCTGTTTACAGCTGGGGGTATCCTGTTCCCTCCGGTTCTGTAAAACAGCGAGTCCTTCCCAGTACAATAAAAAGATCGAGTTCTCTGTATCTCATGCTCATAATCTTGGGTTTTGAGGCAAACAGATTTCCTGGTCATGAGTGATAAAGTACTACCAGGAATCAGCAAATGCCGATTTCCTTTACAGTCGCTTGCCCCGACCCCTCCCTCAGCAAGGCCAGGCAAACCTCCACAAACTCATTAGGACAAACTCTGTGAAACATCAAGCAGAACCATCTGCTCTGTGTTGCAGTTACTTTTACATTTACTGATTAAGCAGACATGTCTATCCAAAGCAACACGTGGAACAGGCCGGGTTAGTAACCTATGAGGGGGGGTAAGCGACTCGTTCAGGGGCTGTATGGTGAAACCACTCTGCTAACCCAGGGATTTGAACCAGCAATCTCCTGATCACAGTAGGGGGATGCCAGCAGGGACTGACCTGGAGCCTAAAAATAGGAAGATGTCTTCTGAACAGAAAAACAAACATGGATGTTTTCATCCATTAAGTCATGCTGTCTGTCCTGACTGGGCTTTTTTGGGCATGAGCGACATAGAGAGGCTGAGATGGCAGGCAGGCTGCCCCCGGGGGGAGGCCTCAATGGGCTCACATTCTCTCTGTAAGCCTATCTCACTGACCCCAGCTTCCAAAAAAAGAAACCCACTCACCAGCATATGCTTTGTTATCCGTCCCCACTATACATAACCCGCCCTCCCCACTTTAAAGACTCCTCTGGAGCAGTCTGGGGCAGATCAGACACTCCGGTGGTCAGCCTGCGAGCCGTTCTGTGGATCACAGGACAAGCTTGAGTCTGGAGAAGGAGCCCAGGTGTGGAGCTGTCATGTTCGGGTACCGCAGGGAGCTGGACAAGTACGAGGATGTGGAGGAGGACGAGCTGCTGGCCTCGCTGACTGCCGACGAGCTCCGAGAGCTGGAACACGAGTTGGCGGACATCGACCCCGACCGGCATGTCCCCGTCGGCCTGCGACAGAAGGACCAGACGGCCAAAACGCCCACAGGCACCTTCAGCAGGGAGGCACTGATGAAATACTGGGAGAATGAGACCCGGAAACTCCTGGAGGATGAGAGGACAGGATGCAGCCCCAAACCGGTGAGTGCCATGCACCCTCTCTCGCTGCAGCTGTGTGCCGAGGATTTTTCTTGTCAACCTAAAAATGTACGAAACTGAATTTTAGTTGTGGAGTAATGATATCAGCTGTCCTTATTCAGGAGAATGGCTAAACAGAGAAAGAACACTGACTCTGCATGCGCGCATGTTTGTTTTCATCTCATGTAATAATGCACTTATTATGAAAACAACTTGAAGGTACCTTGAGAAGCTCAATTTCCTGTTTCATGTTTTGAAACTGAACACAGGAAGATGAAAGGAAAGAAGATGGGATCAAGGAAGAGAATGGTGATATAGAGGAGTGTGTGACTGAAGACAACAGTGAGGTCTCTGAGGAAGAAGGCAGCATGGAGGATGAGGAAGAGGATGAGGAAGACAGTGAGGTAGAGGAAGAGATAGCTATAACAGAGAACGAAGAGGAAGATGAAGGTGCAGTGAGAGAGGAAAGTAGGAGTGAAAGCAGGGCCAAAGAGACACAGGGCTTTGGGTTGAGGGACAGAGAGGAGCAACTCCAAAAATCAGATATTCCTGTGAATCCTGAAGGTCTGAACATTAAAATCACACCTGACAGGCCTTGTGGGAACCCTACAGTTATCGACGAGACCCTCGAGAAGATCCAGGCCGACGACGCCGACCTGATCGAGGTCAACCTGAACAACATCGAGAATATATCCCAGCAGACTCTGGTACAGTTTGCTGACGCCTTGCGGTCCAACACGCATGTACAGGTTTTCAGCCTTGCCAACACGCGAGCAGACGACCAGGTGGCCTTCGCCATCGCCCAGACGCTCCAGGCCAACAGCAGCATCACCAACCTGAACATCGAGTCCAACTTCGTGACGGGAAGGGGCGTGCTGGCCTTGGCACGAGCCCTGCAGAGGAACCACACGCTCACCGAGCTCCGCTTCCACAACCAGAGGCACATCCTGGGGGGGCAAGCGGAGATGGAGCTGGTCAAGTTGCTGAGGGACAACACCACCCTTCTGAAGCTGGGCTACCAGTTCGACCTTCCGGGGCCCAGGATGAGTATGACGGGCATCCTCACCCGGAACCAGGACCAGCGGCGGAAGCAGCGTCTCCAGGAGCAGAGGCAGCAGTGTGGGCCAGACGGGCCAGCCAACCCCAGGACTGCCGCCCTGCAGAAGGGAACCCCAACAGCCTCCCCCTATGGGTCTCCAAGGCCTTCCCCCTGGTCTTCCCCCTGGTCGTCCCCAAAACTGCCACGCCAAGATATCACCAAAAAGGCTCCGGCACCTGTGCCTGTAGCCCCACCTCCTCCGCCACCTCCTCCTCCACCCCCACCCCCTCCATCTATGTGCCCCCCGGAGAAGGCCGTGCCGACCAGGAACATCGCAGAGGTGATCCGGCAGCACGAGAAACAGAAGCAGCGGGGAGGTGCAAACAAGCCGAAAATGCAGAAGGGCAAGAAGAGAGGGGGCAAGGAGAAGGAGGGCAGCATCCTGAAGGAACTGAAAAGCGCACTGAGGCCCGTGGCCAACAGGAGGTCAGAGGAGACGTCCCGCCCATCGACGCCCCAGCGGTCAGCCCACGATGACCTCATGGCCGCCATCCGCAGTAGCAGCATCAAATCTCTGAGACGGGTGAGGGCGGGCGCCTGAATGTCCACTGCCTTCCTTTAAACGGTTACCTGGCAACAGCAATAAAAATACACAGGCCTCAGCAGCAACCCCGCCTTTTGCCAAAACCGCGTAATTCATTTACGCCAAATGAACCTCCAGTTCCCCGCCTTGGATGTTCTTCACTGTCATCCTGTGTGCATTCTGGCTCTTCCAACAAAATTCCCTTCCTAGTATTGAAAAATAATTAATCAGCTCTATCACAACAAACGGTGTTCTCGGGTAAAAATTCCAGATCACACGGCCAGAACGGCCTTCCTGGAAAAGGACGTGTGGACCTTCAGAGGCTTTAGGGCGCAGTTTTTGCGCTGAGGGGCGTGTGTGTGTGTGTGTGTGTGTGTGTGTGTGTGTGGGGGGGGGGGGGGGGGGGGGGCGACCCTTTTTATCCCACAGAGTGTAACAGA
>JABFEA020000067.1:34708692-34724963 GCA_019775915.2 Cyphomyrus plagiostoma
GGAGGAGGTAGGCCACCTCTAGAAGGAGGTGGGGGAGCTGTGGGGAGGGGGGGTGGAGAGAAAAAGCAACACTTATTAAATCACCAGAGTCATACTGGGGAGCCTCTTATCACAGTGACTTTATGCAGAGAAATTCCCTACAAGGAAGTCGAAGTGCTTTATTACACTTGATATCCAGAGCACAAGGTTGCTGAAAAATTCTCAGTAAGCATCATGCAACATTTAGCCAGAAGGTGGCGTTCTGACTCCACCCTGCCCAACAGACTGACAGGCGTCACTCATCGCGTGCAACAACCACAGGCCCATAAACTGTAGCAGATGGGTTCCTATCACACCACCTGGATCAGTCAGCGCTCTCCACCAATCAAAATCATGATATTTGCTCAACGGCTCGCACCTGTCGCTGCCTTCAAAAAAGTCCCTCTAGGTTCCTCTGAAATTACAACAATAAAAGATTTTTTCATAAGATTCGTTGTTGATTTCTGTTGACAGCTACATGGAAAACTGATCATTACTAATTATTCAGTTATAAATAACTAAGTTAAGAGGAATGTAGCACATGTTTATTCAAATCACGGTGCTCAAGGTCCAAGCCCTGCTTATTTCCCAGCCTTCCTTTACCTCGGAGCCAGCAGTGAAGCCTCTGGCCAATCAGAATCAGTGATCAGTAAACTGCCAGGGAGAACTGAAAACATGCCGCTCCCCCCCCTCCTCCATAGCTGTAGAGTTTGGTTCATAACAGTTCCTGGGAAATGTGTGTATGAACAGGGATTAAAAGCAATGACCACCCCCCCACCTCAAAAACTGGCCCCAGACTTACCCTGCCGGCGAAGCTCGTTCTTAACGGCCTCCATCCCGCCCTGATTCTCAATTATGTCATAGATGACCCTGGATGTCTCCTTGTCCTTCAGGTGGTCCTCGGAGATGCCACACATGTCAAAGAGGTTCTTCAGCTCCGGGTCAAGATTGTTCAGCTGTAGAAAATCAAGGAGGAAAGGTGGCTCATGATCTGGAGCACGGTGGGCGGAGGCATGACCCCTGTTTTTATGTGACTGACAGATGGTGCTAGCCCCGTCTCGTAAGACAGTGAATTACAATCATGTTGAACAGTACCGATCCCATGACGCTGCGGCGATGGCCCTGTGCGACACCTAGTGGCGGCATAAGGAAATGCTGCTGTTCCACAACACACAGAAATCCTGATTACAAAAAGTAAATTCTAATTTTTGCACTAGTTGAATCAATGCCAGTTCAGATTAAATCCCTGTGTACTTGGTTCTGTTATTCTTACTGGCCATGCGTTCATCAGCTCTCTGGGGGGCCGCGAGATTAACACTCCAAGGCATATAGGCACGATATGGTTTGGGAATCACGCAAATTTCTGCCAGATGGGGAAAAAAAGCTTCTTACCCAGAAATCACAATATGATGCAGGACAATGCTTGCATTCGTCTGGACATCAATGTTTACAATCCTTTCTTCGTCAGTAAATGTGCGGACTACACCCCCCAATCACCCTTGCCAGGTTCTGTAGCTGATACAATTCCTTTGCGACCACAGTTAAATATTTAAACTTTAAATGTGGCATCGTGATAAAAATAATGACAACCCTCCAGAGAGGGATAACAAAATGACTCCCTATGTACACAATAGAACTACCTGCATCTCCCCACTGCTGTTCGAAGTACCCTCTGAAACCAACAGTGTCACCTAGGGGACAGTAGGTGGCGTAGTGGTGAAAGATATAGACTCACTTTCTGAGGGTTGCTGATTCTGAGAAGTGTCTTTCTGTTGCTACCTTTTAACAATGTGACCTAGATCGTAATATCCTCTAATGAGAAATGAAATTTATATTCCCAAGAGATGAACTAATATTATTAATACTACTACTAATAATATAAATAATATTGAATAAAACTATTAGTAGTAGACAGCAAAGCTTTTCCCACTTCTTTAGTGCAGGGAGCGATTCTCCCCCTGAAATCTCAGCCTCCAGTTCCAGGCTTTTCCCCATTACAGCATCTACCAGGAATCTGCCATCACAGGGAATCTTGTCAACGCGCGGTTCAGCTGCGAGGCGACGTCACAGCGACAACACAGCCCCCCTCTGTCCCATAACGGCTGCCGAAGGCGGGTCCCGCCCTGCCCGATGGGGGCCGTACTCACATCGAAGCCTGTGTTTGGGTCCCATCCTACATGGCCGACGTGCCTGTAGAGAGACAAAGGAACAAGAGGGAAGAAGAAGGCAGAGGGGACAGTCAGTGCATTGAAGCAGGGGAATGTGCGCACAGACCGCAGACACACGCACAGACCGCAGACACACGCACAAACCGCAGACACACGCACAGACCGCAGACACACGCACAGACCGCAGACACACACTGAATATAGACACATTTGTATTCATATCTTTGTGTGGACTCTCGATTCATTTCTATGGGGGAAAACCCTATTGCCAGTAATGACGACCTTAACCCCTACCTAGCCCTAACCTTAAACATATGCAAACAAATGAAATACAAGACTTTTAGCATTTTTAGTTTTCTGATCGCAGTTACAAATTTTCATAAAGTTTCCCCTTGTGAGGCATAAAAAAATGGTTCCCAAAATGTTAAAATAACAGGTTATCATCACATTGTGGACACACACATACATATACACACACACACACACACACACACACACACACACACACAATTAATCTGACAAGAACAATAATGAAAAACTGAAGACAAATGGGTGTGACACATTCAGACGGTGTGGGGCGGATTGACTTGTGGTGAAATGCTCGCGGCTCCTAAGCAGTCCGTGTTTGTTTCTGTCCTTCATTCCTAAGGGTCACACGCCTTCGCCGTCCCATCGCCGCCCAATTTCCGCGATTATCCCTTCATTCCTGACTTAATCACCATGACCACGCCTGCCAACGCTCTCACTACACAATAAACCTCTTTAGTCTGGGATCCGTCGAGCAGAGCTGATGGCACGGGTGACGGGCACCCGGCAGGAGCTGTCGTGATGGCTGGTGACGAGGGAGGTCTGGAGGTGGGCGCGCGGATTGCGGACTCACTGGAAGTTGCTGGGCGTGCCAATGTCGGCCTTGGTCAGCTTCTTTTTCCCTCCTCGGCCCTTCTTCCTCTCCTTGTCCTTTAGGTTGCTATGCACCATGTTGTTGACCTGCATGTTGTTATGGTAACGGGCATTGACGATCTCCGGGTTCTTGATGTCCACTGTGGCCATCGGCAGGTTGGGTCCTGGGAACAAGGCAGGCGGTCAGGGCTCCATCTAACCAGCATAATGGCTCATCTTACTGACCACGGCGAGACCATGAAGACCATACGTGACAAAAACAAGATCAACATCTATCCTTGGGACGAGCGCCCCTACACCTGCAAGACTGTTAAACCCCAAGCCAAGACTCTTAAAGCATTCTTGGCTCCTCGTCAGCTGCAAGTCTGTGATGTTCTACCTGACTCACTCCAAGGCAGCACGGACAGAAGCATCCACTGAACAAGTAAATGTAAATGCAGGAATACTGCATCTAATGTCAATGCTTTCTTGTTTTGCTGGTTATGTTTAATTCAAGGGTAAATTCATTAAGAAGTGGACAGAATCTGGGAGCATTTTACCAAATGGCCCAAGGACTAAGGAACAGAACCGGCACAGAAACACAAAAGTGATGGGACTGATTTATTCCACATATTTCTAATAAAGGTCACCACTCCCTCAAGGTCTTACAGGCAGGAGTACAAAGAGCGCCACCTATCTGCAGAGTTAGGACACCACAATCAGTGTGCCAGATGAACGCTTAAGTTCCATATCAAAGGCTTTAATCCAACCACACAAACCCAAAACACACATCCTCTTACCCTGACAGATTACATTGTGGGGCCCCCTGAATTAAAAACAGTGAGAAGTACCTTCCCTGGGGTGAGGACATGGCCCAGTATAGTGAAGCGGGGTGGGAGGTTATTTGTAGGTGTTATATAGGTGAATTTAGGCTTTTCTCCAAGGGGGTGGAAGATGAGAACCCAACCAGTCATTCATCCAGACAGACAAATTTGTAAAAAAAAAAAAAAAAAACAATAGTAAATACACTTAAAATAAATTATTATTACACTTTTAAATGCCTAACACAAGGCACGTGTTCAAATATAACTTTACAATGTAATTTAATATTGTTTAATTTAATATGTTCAAGTAGAACGTTCATCTGACCAGTAGGGGGTGCAATTGCACCCCCTGCACCCCAGGTAGATGTAAATACCCCGGAGAGCATAAACAGGGCTGCCACTGCATGTGGCGTACAGGAACATGTTACAGAACAGAAAGTAAAGGGTATTTAAAATTAGAAAAAGAAATAGCTGGGTAAGAAAATGCAGTAAAGGCACACGGAATAGTAACGTACCATTTGGAGGATCACGCCTTTTCTCTGCAAGACAGAAACCAACAACAATTAAAATCTAATAGACAGTGACAGTTTTGCATGGAAACAGCGTGAGGTTGAGCCGTCAGAGGATCGGGAGATTTGGGATCGCAGGCATCAGGCCATGGACGGGGGGGGGGGGGGCGAGTGGGAATGGCGGGGAGAAGACAGAGTGGGTGTGGGTCACCAGGTGTTGAAAGGCCCCCGGAACGACCTGAAGGTTAGGGCAGAGCTACAGGGACAGATATTAAAAGCTGCCGTCTCAGACTCTAACAGAGAGAAAATGGTGCCTCTTCAAAGACCAGGATGAGTGAGCGGGGAGGCGGGGGGACTGGAAAGAGATGGGATTAAAGACAACAAGCTCTCAAGGGGCGATGGCTGAATCACCGGTTCTCCTATGCTGCCGTTTCCCCACCAAATCGCCCACGGCCACCCGGAACCTTCGCGCCTCTTCGTCACTCGTGAAGTTCATGCCCACCTGGCAGGTCTGGGGGGGAGAAGCAGGACAGGGATTGGGGTGGGGGCCAGAAGACCAGTCACTGGGGGCGCGACCCCCACAAGCACCCTTCATTCGGCAAAAATGAAAGACAAATCAGCCCAACTTAGGGCTGCATGAAGGTGTCACAATGTGGACATCGTCTGCTACATCGTACTTTAACATGCTTCGGTTCCGCAAAAAAAAATAAATAAAAAAACTCACGTCTCCAACAAACGATAAGAAGTACGACTTCGGCTGGCCAAGAGTGAAGTTGTTGTAGAGTTCCTGCTCGAACAACAGCTTTCCGTCCTGGGAAGGACAGGGGCACAGAAGCACAGGGGGACACTGCTTGAGGACAGGCAGGACATCTCCATGCAGACAGCCACATCACACGGATGACCTTCCTGGCATGACACCACTGGACAAAAGCACACCCAGATCCGTTTTGCTCCAGTTCTCTACTCGAGACACAGACATCTTGACAGATATGTCCCACACTATTTGGAAATAACATGTCCTAAGCCCACCCTCCATGGACAGAACCCTGTTACAAGCATGTCCCCACTGGACCAGCACCATTCTGTGGTGGACTCAGCCTACCCATAATCCCTCAGGCTGGCGGAGCTCACCTTGAGGCCGTAGACGCGTAAGAAATAGGAGCGCTGTGGGTTGTCCTTGACAAGGCACATGACTCCGCAGCACCTCTTTACCCAGGAGCTCCTGTCGGCCAAGAAGACCTGGACAACGGCAGAGGACATTGTCTGCCAGGGGAGAGGGGGACGGGGGGCAGGCAATGTTAAATATTCCCCAGCACACGGACAAAGCACCCGAGTACAAACATGCTACGCTAACAACAAGCTAAGCTAATAACAGCACTGAGAACACAGAGCATGATGCTACATATACTGTATGGACAAAAGTACCGGGTCACCTGCCCATTACACCCGCAGGAAATTTTATGACATCTCATTCTAAACCCACAGGCATCAGTATGGAGCTGGTCTCCTCTTTGTAGCTGTAACAGCCGCCACTCTTCTGGGGAGGCTTTCCACAAGATTTGGCGGGTGTTTGTGGGAATTTTTGCCTGCTCAGCCAGAAGAGTATTTGCGAGGTCAGGTGCTGATATTGGATGTGAAGGCTCACCACCTCCGTGGTTTATCCCAAATGTGTTTGATGGGGTTGAGGTCAGGGTTCTGTGTCCAAAATGTCTCGATACACATACAATGGCCCGTTCCTGAGGGTGTACAGGCCTGAGGGTGTACAGGCCAGCTGTGCCAATATTCTTGTCCATGTACCATATATTAGCACAAAGCACCCGCATACAACATCCCATACTTACGAAAAGATAAGCTAATAACAGAATAGGAACACATAGCATAATGCTACATAAATTAGCTTCCCCCCATCCCAAAGACAGCTGCAGGGATGCCCAGAGAGGCGTCACGCGAGCTGGCAGCAGACGGCTGGCACCGGAAGGCCCGTCTCGGCCCTCTTACGTCACGGCACAGCCAACATCGACAAAAGGCTTCTTTGTCCAGCGGCGCGCCGCACCCTGGGAAGCGTGCACACATGTCTGGGAAACACACTTGATCTGTCTGCACTTTCGACACAAAACTGACGCTTGCCCTCATCCTAAAAGTGAAAACGGGGCCATCCTTCAGGCTAATGCTGAAGAGCCATGGCAGAGATGTGCCGGGCAATGTGGAATGCAGAACCCACTACAGAGGTCTCGGGATGTGCATGTCCCGGTGGCAACCTGAAAACCGCAATGCAAAATGCAGAACCCGCTCAAGAGCTCCCATGACGTGTGTCCCAGGGGCGACCCGAATACCGGGATGCAGAACGCAGAACCTGCTCGAGAGCTCCCATGATGTGTGTGTCCCAGGGGCGACCCGAACACCGGGATGCAGAACGGGGAACCCGCTCAAGCTCCCATGACGTGCATGTCCCTGGGGTGACCCAAACACTGATGCAGAATCTACTACAGATGTCGTGCTACTTGCATGTTGCAGGGAGCAACCCAAACACCATGATGTATTTCTGGAAATTGAAGCTCAGAAAGGCCCAGGCTTTGAGGTCCCTGTAAGAGTGTCCAATTTTTTCTGATTAAATTTAAATACCCATCATCTTGTTGTTCCTTCCCTAGTGAGTTGTGATACGGTGAAAATGGAACATTAAAGTTTGTGTGGCACATTGGTTAGCACTGTTGCCTCACACCACCGGGACTTGGGTTTTCTCTGGATTTTCTCCAGTTTCCTCCCCACAGTTCAAAATGCACACCAACGTAAACTATAGTTACCAAATGGGCTGTAGGTGAATGGAGTGTGTGTATATGCATGATCTGTGACGGGTTGGTGCCCCATCCTGGGTTGTTCCCCAGACCCTCTGGGGGAGGCTACAACCCCTGCAACCCTGAAAAGGACAAGCGGTTAAGGAAATTGATGGAAAATTTTCATGGAGTTTGTTTCTTTTAAGCCTGAAAATGGTTTCCAGAGAGCTGGAGATGCTGTACAGCTGCCATGGTCATGACATGGCTGTACAGCGCCAAACTGACTCCTAACCACACCTGCTACAGCGAGGCCTCAAAGAACTGGGAAACGACTCAGTCAGCAAACAGGCAGCATCAAAGCCATGGGGCTAATTGACAGGAAGGCGTTTTTTTGAAAAAGAGGCGATCTTTGTTCCTGTTTGCAGCACAGGATGGCTGGGATGCTTCAGGAAGGTCATTAAGGGGCCCCACACTGGGCCGGCCTGCCTCTCCATGGCCGCCTAATGAATCTGCTGTGTGACTGGGAGGTACGTTTGTGTGGGGGGGGTGGTTTCTGCCCTCTGGGGAATTTTCTAACTTACAATCAAATAAAGAAAACAAATAAATTGGGCAAGACACACACCCAGTGAATCCTTCAGGGGTAACTCACAGGGCGTGCGCTGGGGGTCACAACAGCGCCCCCCACCCAGTGGATCGGGCAATTGCACTGTGGGCAGCTCTCTGGTATCCCATACGTTTTACATGATGCCGTTACATTCAGAAAAACCCATGGTCTCTAATACAGCATTGCTGGGTCATGGGCTGTGGGTATTCAACCTGCTCAACCAGAGCAAAATTCCATTTTACATTTGCAGTGGTACCTTGGTTCTCAAACTTAATCCGTTCGGGACTCCGGATCAAATTCTAAAAAGTTTGAGATCTGATCGAATTTTTCCCATAAGAAATAGTGGAAAACAAATTGGTTCCCGGACCCCCAAAATTATACCTAAATATTTTTTTTTCTCTCTCATTTAAATGTAATTTTTTTTTTCTTTTTCATTTCACAAAAAATGAATAGGATAAAACAAGGAGAACATTTTTTTCTTAATGGCTTCCAAAACGATATAGATTTTATCCCAACATTACCCCTGTACATTACTCCTGTCCTGCCCCGATCGTCCACTCCTTCCGTGTACCACGCCCCCTCGTTAACCTCGTGTGGGATCCCCATGTGATCAGCTGTTTCTGGTTGTTGTCATTAGTCCTCTGTATCAAGTCCACATTTCAGTTTGTTCCCCCAGTCCGGTCATTGGATGCATTCGACTTGCTTACAGCGCTGGCAGCAACGCATTCTGATCCTGACGCAAGGCATTACGGTTAGATGCATTGCGACCTCTCACCTGGCTGCACAAACTGGAACTGCCTCCTTGACTACACACCTTTGCTCTTATTGGCTGAAGAATTTAGCTACACGCATGACGTTTGTATGTCAGGCAGTTCCGATGCGTAATTTGCTATTTCTCCCGAATATCACGTAGCAGTTAGAACTGGTTTTCAGTTACTTTACCTGGTAAAATGAAGTTTAAATAAATGACATAAATGTTCTACTGTAATGTTGCGCTGCTTTATTTGGTTAATCGTCCAGTCTGTGAAGAAGGCATTCAAGTAAGAATTGCATTGTAGTACGAGTTATTTTCTGACGCGTACAGCGTTTATGGTTCCACTTCTTATATTCAGATCGAGTTCTAGGTCAAACTGGTTTGTTCAACTTTTAAGAAATTCGAGTTCTAGTGAGTTCGAGAACCAAGGTACCACTGTATTTAACAGTTTTGTCAAAACAAAAGTAAGGATCAGAAAGCATGGTCAGTCAGCATACCAGAAGCAACTGGAAATAAGGGCTTTGGTCAGAAGTCCAACCGTGACATGATCACTCTGAGGGCCCTGGGATTGGAACCCACAGCCTTTCGAACATGGGTACAACTACACACCACCCCTGATAAAATGATTTCCATTCACATTCCACGTGCGTAAAAGTATGACACAAACACACAGGACAGGACTGTAACACTTCACATCTCTGCCTTTGTTGTTGAGTGATTCAGTCTAGAATTTTCCACATTCTACGTGGAGAGACAGTAGACTACACTGCGGATACCACAGTGAGAAACCATTGCACCCACAGTAATAAGGAGACTGGGAAAGGATGACCATCAAGCCCTTTGTCTGAAGTATACTGGCGCCTCAATGTCAAAGTTGTTTTAGAAATACATAGTCGTATGAACCACTACTAGCGTTTAACCAATAGTGACTGTTAAGGAACACGTTCCATTTTAAAAGAGCTGTCCTCTCCTTTGTCGAAATGGCCACAATGCGTTTATCTGCGCTCTCTATGTAGATCTGCTGCGTCATGACCATTCGACGCCCTCTAGAGCTGTGGGTGCTGTGCTACAAACAAGGCGGCGCTGCCGTATTAAGTGTGCGACACTTTGCTCTTGGCGATGTGCTCGATTCCATTTTGTTTGAACATTGTTTGATATGTTCGGCCACCTTAAAGATGGGAAACGCAACCCTGCCATCTCGGAAGCGGGGGCCTGGAGCCGTATTTTAAAGTACAAAGTGACTCCCAGCCAGGACTCGAGAGCCGTGGGAGGAGCCAGAGAGCCCGTGGGAGGAGCCAGGGAGCCTGTAGCTCCAGAGGGCGGCGATGCCATCATGAGTTTCCCACTTTTCCAACCACACATTTGCATGGGGCCCCTGCTGGCCACAAACAGTCACTACACTAAATATTAAATACATGTACATTTAATAATAATAATAAAGCTGGGGGTTAAGAGCCGAGCTCAAGGGCCCAAAGGCGTAAATATTCTGTGGAGGCCGGACTTGAACCAGCAACATACTGATCACTGGTACAAAGGCTCAGTCCACTGAGCCAAATGCTCTACTAACCAGCAAGCTAGCTGCAATCTTCTGACTCTACTCACTAACTATTTATTTAGTTCAAACATCTGTACAAACAACTGAGAGGGGGGCAGGGGGGCAAACTGACTTTTTGACTGACAGACTTTTTGAATTGGGCCCCAGAAAGGACTCAAAGGCAGTGACTCTGCGATCCTCTCAGCGTTTTGGTGCTTCCCCCGCCAGCACTGATCCGGAAAAAACATAATGACAGAAAGGCCACCAGGTAAACCCTAGATCAGGACAGCAAATAACCTCTGAGGGGTCGGAGCGAGTGAAGCCAGTAAAGTGTCCCCCCTCACTCTCATCTGACCTGCAGTGGCCCCCAGAGACCACTTCAAATCACACAAGTGAAAAATGCTGAGGAACCAGTATGGGATGGTAACCTCATACAGCTACAGCCTTCGGGGTGAGGGGGACTGCTGTCTCTGAGCAACACGCCTAATGACACCTGTCGCAGGCTGGCAAAACTGCTCCGGGGATGATGGGCTACGGACGGAAACGCGAGGGTTAACGGCAGCCACACTAAAGCTACAAATTCCAACATAGAAGGAAAACATGAACTTTGAATAGCCATATAAAAGCAGCCAGGCACTGAATTCCACACACATCATTTCCGCGTTTATGTCCTTTGTCACTGGTCGAGATTATATGGTTGTAAAGGCCTGGGACTCGGGTGAAAGTATGGCAGGTATGATCTCCATGCGCTATGTCACTCCACCCCCTCGGAGAGGGATGCTGAATGCTGGGCAGTCGGCACCCTACCCCGGCAACGGGGTGTGACACGCCTGAGGAGCAGCTCCATACCTGGCTTGCTATTCCCATTTCAACGGCGCTAAAGGCTAAAACGCTAAAGGTCAGAGAAGAGGTCGCTGCTCAATTTGTATCCTCAGGGCCGCGGGGGAACCCCTGGAGATACCATGAACAGTGATTTCATGAACAGCCGGAGCTCAGTAACCCGGCTGAAAATGGTACACACTAGTCCTGAATTACCTGAAAGTCCACACCATCACTGTGAGCCCACGATCCCAAGCAAATATGTGCAAGATCATCACAAACAGTGCATGTTACAACACACCCCGACCCACATTCAGCACATAATCTGATTATTTTATTCCACAAGAATGCAACGTTTGCTGTTCGATCAACAAACTATCAGTTTGTTTTTGTGCTGTTAGTTTAAGGGTGTAATAAGATTTCCTCCATTCCGATCTGCAAATGTAAAAGACAATGAAACAAATCTGACTGATGGGGGAAAAGAAATCAACCACGAGAAAAGTAATCCAACTGTATAAGTGCGCTGGAAAGAAAAATGAAAAGGGACATTAAGAAAGCAAGAAAGGAAGCAGGCCACCTGGGCTGAATACCAGGTGTGAGATGGCCTTTTCAGGTGACACCACAGAGCAGGCATCTACAAAATACCTGCTCTCACTTCACAAAAAAAAGTTTCGGAGATCTAGAGTTTAAATTCCCGACGCAAAGGTTTGTTTAGGTTTCGACAAACTGTGCGATTTACCAGTTTAAGACGATCCAGATAAGGAAATGGTCTAACCAGGTACTGATAATCCTAGAGACACGTGTTCAGGTGCAGTAACAAAGTAACCGATAAGTAACCGCGAGTTACAGATATGGAAACAGTCTAAAAAGTTATATAGATTATTTCTGGGAAATGTGTGTTTAGGTACAGTAACAAAGTAACCGATCCCCTGAAAGTGGATCAGGAGACACCCAGGATCGTCTTAAGGCAAGGGTTGAAACTTTCCATTGACATCGGGTACTTCAAAACCCCGCACAGTTGACATTTCTCGATCATCATTTTGTGACATTGAATCGAAGTCTACAAACTGCAATCAATGTTTCTGGGACAGTTATGGGTAATTAAAAAAAAAAACAACTTACGGTGCATTTGTTGCCCAGATGGCCGAAGAGGCACTCGTTTTCTTGCGGTGTCAAGACAATGGAGCCGCAGTTTAGGTTCCGCCTCTGCGGCGGAGGACCACTCATGGTTCAAAAAAATCTAATAAAAAATAATTACAACTCTTCAGGTCTATTAGATAAGTGACCAGGAGTCATTGATCACAGCTGGACCGTGGCCGGACCTGTCGCATTAGTGCGCAGTGTTAATATGAAAACGCTGCCGCTAAAAGGCTGACTTATTTTTATTTAGGTCCCTCCAAAAGGCACGCAGGTTCACAGCTTCAGTCCTTGGGGGTACCGGAATGGCCAGTATCTACCCCAGAAACGCCGAGCCTAAACTTTCATCCGAGCAGCAACGGAGGAATCATCCAACATGGCAGCAAGGAGACTGTACCACTGGCTAAACGTTGGGGGTACCCGATCCAACTGGGCTACCTGGCTCTCCCGATTTCACCCTCGAAAAAAAATGCGAAGATATAGTTCTTTGTAGAACTCCTCCAAACCACACTCTGAAAACAGTAATGGCGCTTAACACTACTAGATGTACGGAAAAACACAATGTGAGAATGATAAGCCACTTCCCAAACGGAGAATGGTATGTCCCTGTGGATCGCGCAGCAGGAATGCACTGGGCAGGGCGGGGCGGGGATACCGGCTGCGCGATGCCAGCGAGCTGGCTGCTATCTAAATGGTGGCGGGGGCGGTGCCCCAGGGTTAAGTTGGATTTCAAGTTGTAAAGTTGATAAAACTGTTTCTCCCCTCACACGTGTCTTTACTTAGAATTGGAAATTTGCCCTGTCCCTTCACGCCAACATAAGAAAAGACAAATAATGCAAAAAAATGTGTCTTAATGCGATTTATGATTATGAAAACCCATCGGTTTTACAGTGAGATAAAAGCCGATTTTCAGGTCTGAAATGATTTACATATATCAGCTTTATTACGATTCTGTAGTTGAAGTTCATCGATGGATAAACAGAATATTGCCGTTATTAGTTTTCAGTTGTACTGAAGATCTATTGCAATCCCTTCTGTGACAGTCGACATTCACGCGATACTGCATATTTTATCACTGAGGTTGCGGGAAGAGAGGTGCACCAAACGCATCCCTGTAACGCAATCTGTTTACACACCACATACAACGTCATTAAAACATACTGTAGACCCTGTCTGTTTTACTCTGTGTGACATTTTATTTGAGACTTGTTGCGAATTTGAACAGGTTTCGGTTTTTTTTTTTCTTGCATTTTTTCAACGTCATATAACTTTGTTCATTTTAATCATATTTCTGCTGACGTGGGTAAAAGGTACATTGACCACCTATAAGTGTCTCGTGAAATACCACAGCTCGACATTTTCATTCCATTTCAGGCTGGTTTTCTATTCTTGTCAAAAATGTCGCTGCCTTTTAAAGCGTGCGTCATAAATCTAAGGTAGCATGTCGTCTCCACCACGTCCCCGGACCGCACCCCGGCGCGAGCAGGAGCCTAAAACCAGTGGAACCAGCCAGGGGAGGCTGCCCCAAAGAGGAATCGACTAATGCGGGTCAGCCACTCGAGTACTGGGGGTTGGGCGCACGAATCGAGATTAGTCAGTTTAAAAATGTCGAAGCTTTGGAGTGCATTTGCATTTTTTTTTTCGCGTATTCGTCATGTGTTGTTACGCTGCCTGGAGGAATTGGTAGGACAGATCCTGGGGTGGTCCCAAGTGGGGTCAGCTAGTGCAGACCCCCACTGTCTGCTTCATTCTAGCTGTGCTCTATGACCCACCTGTAGTTGGTCCCCAATGAACAGCACATTGTCTAGCTGTGCTGGTGCGCCTCTGTACTTTAGAGTATGTTACAACCACCCTGTGTCCAGACAGACTCTTCATGGAAGTCACATGAGACATTGTAGCTCTCACATGACCTGTTGCCAAGCAGCACAATAACCCGTTTAAACGTCCGGCATGCATATGAAGATGATGATTGGGGGTGGGGGTGACTTGCTGGAAGATGCAGAAGCATGTTTACTGGAGTAATTACGTCGCCGTACAGTTTCCAGGTATGAGCTCTTTCCTGGTTCTCGATCTGCCATAATGAATAGTTACCTCATTCCTCCAGGGCTCTGTGTCTGATTTCATTCCCAGCCCTTTGTATAGAGTCTGCCGCTTCAGATTCCGTACACATGTAGGCCTGCAGGTGAACTGCTGGGTCTGACTCACTGCACTCAGTGTGTGTGTTCACACGTTCACTGGGTCTGACTCACTTTAGCAGTCATGACTGCCTGACTTTCCTAGAGTCCAGCCCTACAGATAATCAATCCACCGGTACCCCCCTCCCCCCCTCCGCTCCATGTTGGTAAACTTCATCATCAGCACGCCTGCCATCCCTGAATACCGGGATTGGTTTTTGCGATACCAGGCTTTGTAATGGATGGAATCAGATCAAAAACACACATCGCTAGTGTCCCATCAAGGGTGCACCCCAGCTTTGTGGCCTGTGCTGGGTGCCTTCCATTGATGGCAGAGGAGCAATTCCAATGGGCCTCACTTATTCCCTCACTTATTCCAGCTTGTGGGTGTGCAGTCATCGCAGCCTCCATGATAGATCTCACAACTGGAACAAACATCTCCTCTTTACTTACCTCAAACTTCAGCGGGAAGCACTTGATTTGTAGCTCTGTGGCTACAAATCACCCTCAGACCACCATTGTAAAATGGCATGGCGCCAGGTGACATTTGGCACAACCTTGGTCGCATGTGACTCGACAGGATTCCTCTAGTAGGAAGTGCTCTCCTGTGAATCAAACAGAATGAATAATATACATCATTGTTGCAAAGAGGAATTGTTTCCTCAAAGGCAGCATTCAGTGCACTGGTCTATCAAGCAGAAGTGGAAACAGTATTGTATGCTATACCTCTGATAGGGTGACCAACGAATCCATATGAGGACACTCTGAGCTGGGACAGGGTTTGTAAACTATCATTTAAATGAAAAGACCTGCATGTCACTTAAGCACTGAGTTCTTGCTGCGTGCTGATTGGTCAGTCTCCTATAATTATGCACGTGTCACTAATGTTAATGTAAAACAGCTGGATGAGTCTTTTGATCAAGGAAACAAACCAGTCAGAGCACAAGGACTAAACTATTTAGCCAGTCACAAGAGCCTTTCAGTTTCAAAGTTGTTTGTAAAACCTTCAGTGGCTCATAGTGTTCTCCCTGACATGGATTATATGGTAACGTTAAACAACAAAGAGACATTTTTAGAGAAATCAGTGGACAATAAACAGAACAAGCATCATGTCTCAATCGCCAATTCTCCTTAAATCTGCCCAGCTGACCCTATCTCAACCCTCGCAAGAGCAGCAGTCTAATCAGAGCCAGCTGTGTCTCATGTCTTAAGGCTTGCCATCAACTGCCATGAAAATGCAGCCATTTAGCATAAGCAAATCTCTGCATGCCAACAGCTCAGATGTACAGAGGCAACGAGGGAAGCAGTCAGCTTTGCTTAAAGTAGTAAACAAGCAAACAGACGATGACTGGATGGACAGATTTCAGCTCGGGGCTTAAGTGGAAAGCCCAAGGTGGCAGAAAAGATTTCTGGGACATATAAGCTGACGACAAGACTGTGCTGCCGCAGTAAGATTTGCAGAGGGAATGTTAAGGATTCTGAAGGCGCTGGGTGTTAAAATGAGGAAGCGCAGTCAGCTGTAGGCACCTTTAATCCAGCGCCTCATTTTCTCAAATCCATTGTGACAGTACATCTCTTAAAAGGCCTGGGCTCGTTTATGACACAAAACAGGGGCATCACTCGAGGTTTTGGGTCCCATGAAATTATATCATATCGGACACCCAACCCAGACCAATCCAGTCATATTCCAAATTGTTTAGGACCAACCCAGGAAAACAAAGGAGAAACAGACAAAGATGAAGAGGAAGGTGTGACTTAGAAAAGCACATAGTGACAGACGTTACTTAAGGTAATCTGGACATTAGCAAGAAATATGTGAGACACACAGAGTTTACAGAAGCATTAACACAAAAAGGCAACATGCACCTGCTAATACGTATAGAGTATATCGCTCTGTTTAATGTGCACGCTTTAGTACATATACAGTGTATTACTCTGTTCAATGTACCCATCCTCTGATGGCTACTTCCAGCAGGATAATGTACCATGTCACAAAGCTCGATTCATTTCAAATTGGTTTCTTGAACATGACAATGAGTTCACTGTACTAAAATGCCCCCCACAGTCACCAGATCTCAAC
>JABFEA020000067.1:34741379-34753542 GCA_019775915.2 Cyphomyrus plagiostoma
TACATTACTGTACAGTAGGCTATACATATGCGACTTACGACCAAATCGTGTTACGACCAGTCAGTCGTAACCAATCAGTTGATATGTCTCAGCAGGAAAATCTACAAATTGAGGAACTGTGGTTTACAGTCTGATAGTGCTGCTACGTTGCGAGGTCAAATATTAAAATAACCCCGCAAAGTTTGTAACTGAAATCCAAACTGAAAATATACAACAATCAAATATCTTATTAAAAGTACAATATACATTCATAAAACAAAAACAGAAATAAGTAAATTATCTATATTGAACAGAAGGGGGCAGTAGAGCCCATCATGTTAAATATTCATTTTTAAACTTCGCTTTAGTTGTTTCGCGTTAGAAAGTCAACATTTTAAGTAAAAATAAGAAGACCCCTTATATGTATTTGCTTACCAGCAAAACAGTTTAGGGACCACTCTGCATTCTTTCCAGAAAGATCTGATCCACACTATTGGCGAGAGCGCTGCCCTGGGGGCGGCCGGCTTCGTCATCTGGGGTGACCTCAAGATGACATCCTCCAGAGTGAGTATTGACATAAATAAATACAGACCAGATGATCTGACATTTTAGCATACCTATCAGAAGAGCATATTCTCAGTTAAACTGCATGCGTAGAATAGAGTTACGTAATGTTCTCCGCTCTTATTACGTGTGATTGCCACTTCATCGCAATGTCCTGTATCAATTTCCCCATCTTCATGTGTCAGTAGTCTGTGTTCATCATTATATCATATCGTTATAATTTAAAGGTACTGTGAAATATAAAATATTTACCTTTTATGGGTAATTACAGACCTCCATGTTTTAATCTTCTAAACAGTACACATGCTACATTTTTTAAGTATAGGTTTGCTGAACTTTATTTGTTCCGTATAATGACCGCTTCTCTGTAATCACCTTTCTAGCGCAACTGCCTGAAGGTGAAGTCCTTCGTGCACCGCCAGCTGGGCCGCTACATCGCTAATGTGACGCGGGCGGCGGACCTGTGCAGCCGCCTCTTGTGCAGGAGCAGCGGCCGCTGCGCACGGAGAGACCCGGAGGCGCCGCACTACCTGCACCTCAGTGGTGCCTCCTACCGCATCGCGCCCGCCGCGGACGGAGGCTTCGCAGTCACCGGCGCGCATTCGCCGGCCGACATCAGGCTGCTCGCCGAACGCTTCCGTTGCCGCTGTTACCGGGGATACGGCGGGGACCGGTGCGACCGGCACCGGACCTCGGGAGCAACGGCCGCCAGTGCTTCGGCTGCGCTCGTCCTGCTCCTCGCTGCCTGCGCCTTGCGCAATGCAGGCTGTCCCATCTTTAGCATATTCAGGTGTTCCGGGCAATTCGGTTTCCTTATGTTTCCCCTGTCGTGCGCTGATTTGTACACGGTTTCGCTGTTGTTTTCTTGTCTTTTTACGAAGCTTTTGAGGTAAGCAAGCCATATATTTTAAAACATCACATGCCTTTTCGATGTTTTTTGTTTTTACAGATAATAAATAAAAGTATTTCATTCACTGGATAGAGATATTTCTTGATAAAAACGTTATATGCGTGACGATCTACTGTATTCACCTGTAATAATGTAGCCTACCTGAGTGATTTTCAGACATCTCACATACATATTTCCCTAAATATTAGGAGAAATATTATTTCCTGACATCCAGGATATTTGGTTCCCCCCTGTTAAAACAGGTATACAGCAACTCTGGGCCTCGGTACTAATAACAATACAGTATTCACATGTAATAATGTACCTGAGTGATTTTCAGACATTTCACATACCTCTTTGCTTTAATATTAGGGGAAACATTATTTCCTGATAGACAGGGGAAACATATGGGAAACCAAATTGCCCGGAACACCGGCACGATTGCTAGTGGATACTTTTTAAAAAGAAGAAGAGTTTGTTTTTAGTCTGAAATATTAAAAGTATCCACCAGGTGGCAGATTGTTGTTCAAAAAGAACATGTAGGCCTGCCTGGAGTTTCACAAAATTTAGAGAATACGTTAATTTCTGTAGTATCAGTACCGAAATTGTATAAAATTTAGTTTGGTTAATTTCTTATTAAGCACAGCCGGCTCCAAGCACTCTACAGCCAAATCTGGAACATTTGTTTTGCAAAGAAAGATCTGCAGGTGATTCAGCACTGCAAACTCCTCACAGATATTTGTTCTGCTGTGTGTGTGTGTGTGTGTATTTTGCATGTGTAGATGTAGATTTTGCATGTTCTACCTGTGTGACATTGGTTTTTCCCTCGTTGTTCAACATGCAGGTAGAGGAACTGGGACCCGTGAGCTCTCCCTAGCGTCGACCTCTGTGTTGGATGTTTGTGTGGTCTATGATGGTCATGCAGCCCATCCAGTGTGTATTCCTGCCTGATGCCCTATGCTGCCTTGATAGAGTTCAGGATAAACAGTTTGAGAATGAATGGGTGGGGGTTGTGGGCTATATCTGTGTGTCCATACTAATGATTGACCCTGTCAATCAAAGTAGATTTGGTGTTAGCATGTAGCATTAGCCTCAGACATCGCAAACTGTCATGATCTCTGTAAACAAGATGGTCATGCTCTCAGTTTCCAGGAGGCAGTAAAATTGAAATGACATTGCCGATTGCCTCGTATATTTAACTTTCCTCACTCTCCTTCCTTTCCAGTTCACTCTAACTGTACAAACATTGTCACCAATGGAAATGAAGCACCCATCTTCTACAGCTCAGGGAGAGGGTTTGAAATTACCCCAGTTACCAGCACTGGTTTTAAACTGGGTAGCACAGCAATTCATGCAAAGAGCTAGGAATTATGGGGAGGAGCTGGGCTCCTTGGACTTGACAGCGCTGCAGGGTGACATTGCATCCCACGGACAGGTGTGACAGGCAGGAGAACGTTTCTCCTAAGATTGTCACTGCTGTTTGACACCTGAGCCACACCTGAGGCAAGTTGGGGGGCGTCTACCTGGTGGGCGCGGGGGGGGACCCTGGCGGCCTGGGCGGGGGTCACCGGCCCTGGCCGGGTGGCCTGGGCCTTGTGGGTGTGGGGTGGGGTTCGGGGTTCCGGGCGGCCCGCTGCTGGGGTGGGGGCCTCGTCCGTGCCGGGGGGGCCTGTGTTCTTCTGGGTGCCCCTTTCCATGTGGGAATGGCTTGGGTGTCGCTCTGGGAGCCCCTGGGCATGCTGGCCTCTGGGGGGTGGGCACCCGGGCAGGGCACAGAGAGTACAGGTCACAGGTCAGTCTGTCTGGTGAATGTGAGTGTCTATGTGAGATTGGCACATCGGCGAGGCCTGCGCAGAGGAGGCTCTGGATACCCCCTCGGGTTGGGGCGGGGGTGCCCCCATGGGTGTTGGTGCTGCGCATCCGGGTTTGTTGTGCCTGATGCCCGCTGCCCTGCTGCGTTCCCCTACAGACCCCCCAGCCCACACCCACCTACACTAGACTACATATAGGTACTGGGGGGTAATCAGCTAGTCACCCCCAACTCTTTTAATTCCACTTTAGACACCCTCAACATCACACTGAGGGAAGGGGGGGGGATGATTAGCCACTCAGCCCCCCCTTGTTATTTTAACTGCACTTTAGACATACATCCATGTCACACCACTCCTTCACATAGAGCCTTGGAGGATGAGGGGAGCTGTGCAGGTCCTGGGTCGGCACATATGTACACCATTAATGATCAAGGTGGATGGGGGGTGGATGGGGTGGGGGGTCCTGGGTGTGGTGGGGGCGCTGCCGCTTGTGGCCATGGGGCTCCTGGCTCATGCTCGCTGGTGTGGGGCGCCCCAGTCCCTCCCCCCTCTGCTTGCTAAACTGCCAGACATGACAGAGGGAGGAAAAAAAAATAATAATAAATTTTAAAAAGGACCTGTAGCTAAGAACCCATGAGTGGACAGAACTTGTAAAGGAATAGGTACTGTATAGCGCAATTCCTCATCATCTGCCTTCATAATGCTGGAACCAGTTCAGCACACAGGCCCAAAAGGATTGCTCTTGGGGATCTGAATTTATTTATAAGCCAGTCACCATCATGGGCCAAGAAATCACGGTGAAGCTATGTCTTCCAATAACAAAGGAGCTGCTGTGGTATAGTTGTAATAGTTTGGTCAATTTCTGCACCATGTTATTGTTACAATTTGATAAAAAATCGGGTGCTGTACATTAATAAACAACATACAATTAATATCAGCGTATTGGATAAAGTCAGCGTCATGATTGTGAGTTTAAAAAGGGAAACCACAGTACCAATGGCTTGCCACTAAGTGCCATCCGTTGACAAAACAGAGTAGATATGTGCGTACGCCCTGTCTGGAGCTGCTGTGAGTTTGTGCGTAGTGTTACTCTAAGTTTCATTTTTATACACCTCGAAGTGAGTGTGGAAACGGACATATGCAACATTTTCATGTGTATGCACCGTTTATACTTGAGTGCAGACAGAAAAGGAGGGTGGATGATCCATTACTTCTCCACAGGAAGACAAGGGTTTATTAACAGAAACAGAAAAGACTGGGAACACTACAAAACAAGCAGACCACAAAGGGTAAAAACTAAAAAGGGCTATAAAGTAACTAACGGAACAAAATAATCTACAAAGGCAAACCAGTTGCAACAAGAGCACCAGCAACGAGAACTCCACAACAAAGACAGCAGGATCAGGAACTTAAATACAGAGGGCTACCAAGGATAACACAGGGCAGGTGAGAACAATTAACAAGGGCTTGCAAAATGGGCAACTGGTGAAACGAATACTTAACTCAAGAAACTCAAAAAACTAACAGTGAAACTAAGAAACTGGTAAAGAAAAAAGGAAACAGTATCTAATACCGGGATAATAATGAAGGCAGGTAAAACAGAACCAAGGCACCAAGCAAAATACCTAAACAGTATATAAGTCACAAGACACAGGAACTAAAAATATAAATGAAACACTAGGGAAACAAAATCTACAAAATACAAAAACAGGATTTGAACACACAACAGAGGGTTTAATGGGCACACACTCAGTTCATTGAGCCATGCAGCAGTCCCTGGGAGCTCTGGAAACACACTAAGGACTTTGACAATGAGTAGGAACAAGATGGCCAGTGACATCTGCTGGCCAAACGGGGAGGAGACATGAAAGATGGGGACAGATGGGTGTCTAACAAGAGACATTTAAGAAATGGTGATTTGTGTTAAACATGTCTGCAAGTATTTCAACTATGATCTCTGCCTACAAAAATAAATCAAATCTGTGGACATTGCTACAAAGCAAGTTCAGCGGCTAGCCCAGGTTTCTGGAATCGGGAGTCTGTTAAGGCAGAGTGCGAATTACCCCTCCATAATTGGGGGGTACTGCCTTCATAACACTTCTATGACCACAGTGGCGACTGGCCCATAGGGGACGCTCGGGTCCCGCCCTCCCAGATGTGAGGGGGAATAATTAATTAATTAATTAATAACCAATGTCAGTTTTACTGAATAGTGTGTGCCTACATGCAATCTGAATTATTCAAACAACATTTCCATCAACAGACTCTCATTCAACAGTGAATTTCCACCAATCATTTCTTTTCTTGGGCGCTCAAAGTGCCCCAGAAGTGCAGCGAAATAGCCAATTGTGTATGGTTGCTAGGCAAAAATAATACAAATTTGGCCTATAAGTGTTGCCGAATTAAATGGTTTTGGGTCGCTGGATGGAAATATCACCCCTGCTACAGAAAAAAAAGAAAAGTTTTGGATTGCTCTCAGGTCAGTCAGTCAGAGAGAGATGATGGGGGGACGACAGCTGAGGGTGGAAAAAATCCACGTCAAGCAGCTGGGACCCGACCATTCCAAAATAACTGTATCTGTAAATTGTTAATTTACTTTATCTGTGAAACTACTGATTTTGAGAAGGAAATTAAGTTATGATTGTGAAATTGTAATTTTCCGACTGTTCATTTGAATGCTTATACTGGACTAGGAAGGGATAGCTATCGGTTCGTCAGCCCCACCAAGAATTTGTTTCACCAATATATTAGTATAAGCCACTGTATGACCATTATGGTCCGCTACCGCGTCAATACGAATAGTCGCCACCAGAATCAATGTTAAGAGTGCAAGATGTGCTAGGGGTGTTTGCTAACATGTATGCAACACACGGTTATGGTCTGGACATGTGACAAAATGAGAATCAATACAGAAGATCTCGTTATCTTTATCCCTATCCAAAAGAATTTGATAACTCCCACGAATTATCCTAGAAGTATACTAGTAAAAGTAATAAGTCTATATATTTCAAACAACCTACAGCCTACTTAAAAATTGGTCTATTTTGAAGACTTAACCCCATGTTTCTCAGATCACACCTGTAACCTGTGAGGTTTGGCAGTGGAAAGGTTGAGAGATCTATAAATCCAACAGAAATCAATTTTCCACTTTAGGCTGTGCTAGTATCAGTAATTCAAACACAATTACACTGAGATTTGTGAGGCCTGAGCTGTCCTCCTTTTATTGTGGTTGTTATTGTGGTTACACTTTAATTAAAACCTCGAAAAAGGTAGTGAACAGGTTTAACTGTGCAGAGACATATTACCACATAACTACAGTAACAGTACAAAAATCAGATGACCAGTCTGATTGTCAGAACAAGCTGAATATTTTTTTTACGTTGCCCTTATAGGTTTCACTGATGGTAATGTTTTTTAGAGCATAACGTTACACCTTCTTATGCATTAACATTAGCCTAATAACAAACCACACAGGTTAAGTGGCGAAATAATTTCAGAAAGCCACTTTATTCGTGATAAAATGAGAATGAAAACATAGGGAGTTCATCTCCTTGGAAAATGACCATGATGATCGATTTTACCTCACCAAATAAGCCTAGTTTAAATAGAGAACTTAACTTATCTTGCTAGTTAACGTAACTAACGTTTACTGTAGCCGGCCTCAGAAAGACAACGGTAAGTAATTCAACTTATAAAGATGTCAGCTTGCATTGGTAGATGAAACACTTAAATGAATAAATGAAGGTTGTAAAATAACACATTTTCAACAGCCTACTTACAGTTACCAATGCACGACGAACACATCGAACAGGTCACTCAATTAGAATGAATGATGCAACCGACTGGGTAACCTGCCTTTAGCGCCGAGGTGGTTAACATTCGGGTACGGTCCACATTAGGGGTGTCTGAAATTGTTTAACATAAAATTTTCCTATATGGTGAGGTTCTCTTTTTTTTTTTTTTTTTTACAACAAACGAAACATCGTAGTAGCCCCCCAAACTGCTTTTTTTGTCTATTTGGGCGGTTCTCGGTCTTAATCGGGGGGTACAGTACCCCTTAGTTCCCCCCGTAATTCGACCCATGTGATAAGGATCATTTCCTGTTTGGTGAGGATTTTCTTGATCAAAGCTGAATGAGAAAAACAGTTATCATGTGTAACTAATGTCATAGCTCAGTGTTATTTTGTAACAATAACCCTCAAATAACATTTCATGTTATGCGAGTAATGCTGATGCAACAGACCCACAATGTCAGAAATAAAACAGAAATACATGTATGTTATATAGACTTCTTTTGGGGGTACATGCTTACAGGGCTATAACAGCCACCTAGCACAGAATGAGAAAACCTTTACTGGTCACTGTAAGCACAGCACAGCACAGTACAATGAAATGTGACCTCTGTATTTCACCCATCCAATATGGAATTATTTCACAGTACCCAGGGAGCACTTTGGGGGTTCAGTATCTTGCTCAAGGGTGTCTCAGTTGTAGTAATGAGGGATGGACGAGCATGTGGAAGTTTGTTGGTGCAACATTTCAGCAAGCATCTTTCCATCTAAATACATGCTTCTCTAAGCCACCACTGCCCTTATGTACTTCCTTTAATTAATATATATATATATATATATATATAGCCTAGATCATATAAGTAATTTATGACATGTTAGCACAAGAATACAAAAGAAAAGGAATAGACTGCTTGGCTAAAAAAGTCTACGATTGGATCATTCTTGCATTACAGGAAAGACTAATTATTGGCCTACATCAAGCAAAGATGCAAGGAGATTCACGAAATAATTGTAATTGGGTTAAGAACTCTATTCATTATTATACATTATTAAAACCTTGAAGAATAATGTTGAACCCTCAAGAAACCCAAGCTTTAATTGCAATCTTGTTGGATGAGCAGATACAACAAGATCAGGATGGCTTGATAAATAAAAAAAATCTATAATATACTAGGTCTGCGTGTTAAATTATTAAACATCACAATGTGAATTTGTTATATCCCAGTTTTTATAAAGCAAAAAAAGAGTCCGACATAATTTTTTCAAACCCCTTTCTCAAATTTAGGAGTGATTTAAACACCAAGGATGAAAATCAAGATTTTCTCAGAACATGGATTCAGCCCTCATGCAAAAGTAAGGAGGTAATCTTTAAACTGATATTTCAATGAATTGGAATAATAATTAAAGTCTTGCTATGCTTTTTTTCTATGACAGTAAAAAGTTTCAGTTAAACAAACTCCCTGTGATATTATTCCTGTTCGTTCAGAATAGAAAGTCAGAAAAATCTTTATCTTAATGTAGCTGACTAGTGTTGTAAGAACCGCATGTGCGTAGCCGCTATATTGGTGTTAATGTCGCACATTGGCTACCCCTATAATTTACAGTGCCACCAGAAAGTATTCACACCCCTTTACTTTTTCCACATCTTGTTACATTACAGATTTATTCTAAAATAGATTTGAGTATAGTTGTTACTCAAAGATCTACACACAGTACCCCATAATGACAAGGCAAAAACAGCTTTTTAGAAAAATGTACACTTTTTTTTATCGTCAAAAGCTTGTTAATCCAGTGTTTCATAAGTATTCACACCCATGGCTTAATATTCTGTTGAAGCATCATGGGCTGCAATCACAGCCTCAAGTGTTCTTGGGTATGAAGTTTGGTACACCCGTTTTTGGGGATTTTCTCCCATCCTTCCCTGCAGATCCTCTCAAGCCCAGTCAGGTTAGATGGGCACTGCCAGTAGACAGCCATTTTTCGGTCTTTCCAGAGATGTTCGATTGGATTCAAGTCTGGGGTCTGACTGGGCCACTCAAGGATATTCACAGACTGCTCCTGAAGCCACTCCTGTGTTATCATGCTTGTGTACCTCGGGCCATTGTTGTGGTAGATGAATGGCAGGTTATCTTGAATAATCTCTCTATATTTGGCAGCTGTCATCTTACCCTCTATGTGGACTAGTCACCCAGTTACTGTTGCAGAAAAAAAATCCCCACAGCATGATGCTGCCACCACCATACAGATGGACTCACACTCACACCTGCCCGCTGACTGACGCTTGCTGCTTGCTGAAGCCTTCTTCTCAACAACCGAACCTCTCTCCTTGAATTTCTTGATGATCCGATAAATGGTTGATTTAGGTACAATCTTAATAGCAGCAATATCCTTCTTTGAGAAGCCCTTTTTGTACAAAGCAATGATGACTGCATGTGTTTCCTTGCAGGTAACCTTGGTTACCAGACTAAGAAAATTTATTTCAAGCACCAGCCTCCTTTTACAGCATCCAGTCTACTATTTTAACTCAATAAGCATGACAGAGTGACCTCCAGCCTTGTGCTCATCAACACTCTCACCTGTGTTAACAAGAGAATCACTGAAATGATGTCAGCAGGTCCTTTTGTGGCAGGGTTGAAATGCAGTGGAAATGGGTTTGTTGAGTTTAAGTTCATTTTCATGACAAAAAGGGACTTTGCAATTAATTACAATTCATCCAGTCACTCTTCATAACATTCTGGAGTATATGCAAATTGCCATCATAAAAACTGAGGCAGCAGAAAATTAATATTTGTCATTCTCGAAACTTTTGGCCATTGTTGTACTTACTTAGTTTGTGAATGGTATGAGAGGTGAGTCAATATATATCATTTGGAATCAACAGTTGAGTGAAATATTAATTTGTAAGCAGCCACCAAAAGTCAACTGTTTGGCCTAGAAAAGCAAGAATACAAATTCAATAATATCTACATAATATATTATATTTCAAACACAACAACACAATGTGTTGTACCTGAGTAGTAGGCCGCTTTCACAGGTACTTCAGTATGGACATGTTTCAGAAATTTCCTGGGTCTGAGATGTGTGAACGAAAGCTGGAGTCCAGATGCCAGACAATTTACTGTGGCGATTTGCCAGCATCAAGACTAGTAGCGGTCCCAGCAATTATCCAGTAACAGTTTAGTGTGGACAAATACTGAGTGTAGTAAGTTGGTGATGTTTTCATCATGTGACTTGTTAGGGGGGAGTTCTGCTAAGCAGCTGGCAGAAACATAAATGAAGCAGCATGCTAACTTACTGGCAACTTTGCATTGTTGCATGTTACAACATTAAATGTAAAATCTTATCTTGACCACTGATAATCAGTTCGATTTCAAATCAAAACATGTGTCACTGATTCTTAGGAATTTGGATAAAACAGGTTTTAATTCTGAAAATAAAAAATAAATTTACAAGCTTAAATTACAAAATCTGAAGGTATATCATTATAGATCAAGGTCTTGGCTGTTCAGCAATGTATTGGTGCTACCTCCTTATTTTGTATTTTTTTCATAAAATAGGCATTTTTTCATGTTACTTTGTTTTTGTCGACATAAAGTCGAGTGTAATGATTGGGGGTGTGGGGGGATTTGGGGGGAATGCTGTGAATGTTGGATGACGTAAGCCAATGAACATGGCATAATGGTGAATTGGGAAGGCACCCCCCAGATCATTGCCAGGCTTTCCTCATGCAGTGCAGGCTGTATATTATGGAACGCCCAGAGAGCTTTACTGATGAAACAGCTTGAGTGTTTTTTTGTCATCTCACTCTTCACAGGACGCACATGAAATTAAGCTACTGCCCTTTGACAGCCCGCTCCTGGATTTTTCCCCTAGAAATTAATGAGTGGTTCCGAAAAATATATGATTACATGACTGGGTGTGTGAGTATGGGGGGAATGTTTGCATAGATCACATTTGAGGACTAAATTGTCTCCAAAGTATAGTAAAACCTGAAATTTCCCTACTTTTGGGGTCATCTTTTAAGGTCTCCATTTGGATAATCTCAGTTTTTTAAAAATCTGTGAATGCGATCAAAAAAACAAAAAAACAACAGTCTTGTATTTTGGTTGGTTATTTATGGTTAAGGTTAGGGATGGGTAGAGGTTAAAGGTGTCGTGATTGGGATTATGATTTTCCCATAGAAATGAATGGACAGTCCCCATTTATATGGGAAGACCAACTTGTGTGTGTGTGTGCATGCATGCGTGTGTATGTGTGTGTACACTTACTGAATTTCAGAAAGCTACCCAAAACCGTCAACATTGTACTGGAGCTGCCAGCACTGCCAAAAAGGATGAACATGCACCTATTTTTGCAAACAGTGCAGCCACATTTATTGCACAGACAAAACTGAGGTCTTGAGTTTTTCACTCATCTTGTATTTATTACTTAGGAATGGTTCATTTATATATAGGAATACTACGGAAGCCCTGAAGTGCATTTGATGATTTTTTTTGGAGACAATAAGTAGTTATTTCAACATAATAAGTTGTTATAACAAGATAGTAAGTCGTTATTTCAATATAATGATAGGTATAAATTATAATAGATTTATAGTCTGCCATGTGCTATCAGCATCAAGCGCATATATCCAGTGAGTGTGCTTTTTGCTCAAGAAGTCACGATCATAGCGTTGGAAAGAATTTAATCATGGAACTGTTTTTTTTTTTTTTAATTTTCTGCAGTAAACCACTTAAAAGGATAAGTCTAAAGTAGTCTTATAAGCTATCGTTTTGTTACAGCTTTCTTGCAATGCTGCAATAGAGGGCAGTTGGTAGCCTAGTGGTTATGGGCTTCACCCCTTTATCGGAGGGTTGTGATTTTAAATCCCACTCAAGATACCCTTGAGCAAGGTACAATCCCCACACACTGCTCCCTGGGTGCTGTATTTATAGCTGCCCATTGTTTCGCTTGCTGGGTCAAATGGAGAGTGTTGTGCACTGGTGTGTTTCACATATAACAAATAATCACTTTCACTTCATTACATGTACATGTTTGTACAACTTTGTTTACATAGCTTCTTATGGCTTTGCTGTAGCCTACATTGAAATGTATACTAGTGTGTATACTAGTGTCTATCTTTTTTATCA
>JABFEA020000067.1:34753642-34767893 GCA_019775915.2 Cyphomyrus plagiostoma
CCCCCCCCCCGGCGGGGCGCCCCCCCCCCCCCCCCCGGGCGGCCGGGGAACATCCTCGGGGGCCGTCCACTGGACAAGTCCAGGGCATCTGCTGCCGGGCTTCGAAAACGAGCAGGTGTGTCTGAGTGTGTGTATGTGTCTGCATGGATCTGTGTGTCTGCATGTTTGTCCTGGAACGGGGGAGCACATGGACGATGGGGCGGTGTGGGGGCGGTGATGGCTGGGTGCAGGGATTGGGAGGGAGGGTTGGATATGGGGTCGGGGTAGCCAGGGGCGGGGGTGCCTGGTGGCTCTTGGGGGGGGTGCACTGCCGCCCATTGGCTGTGGGGCTCCTGGCTCATGCTCGCCAGTGGGGCGGGGGGCCCAGGTGCCTGGCTGCTGTGGCGCGGCTGGGTCCATGATCGCTTGGGGCTCTCCTGGTAGTCTGGGGGAGCCCGGGGTGGCGGTGTTGTGACCTCGCACACTCATTGGGAATCATTTTTCAGATTTCAAATTTTTCAGATACAGCAGCTGGTGTGATGATACAGTGTCCAGCAGTAAGTTGCAGAAGCTGTCCTTTTGTTACTTTTAGTAACTCTACTTCAGTTAACTTCCCCTGTCAGCTAAGGCTTTGTGGCACATTAATCCAAAATGGTCAATAAAGAGTTTACCTAAGTAACAAGAGGAGCTTAATCCGAAGCTCCATTTAGCAAAATAAATGTTAACCAAGTGTTGACATAATAAAGCACCCAGACTAACATTCTGCTTGCTAATCAGAGGATATGACAGGGGGAGGAAAAAAAAAACTGCTGCTTCACCTCCGTGCAGATGCCTGCGTGTCTCTGTCCATCGCAAAGTCCGCCGTGACCTCCGTCAGGGTTTTGCACTCTGTTGGCTCGAAAAGCAGGCTTCTGATGCCAGTGTAAAGACTCACAGTGAAGATAACCACCAACATCAGAGGTTATAACACTGGATTCTTTATTTAACTGCATAAGAGCTGCTGTTAGGGCCACAAACCACACTACTCCGACTCAACTCACACCTTACTCATGCTACATCCTCTTTTTCAAAGTTCCACTTTTTACATTAAACCAAATGCCCAATAACAGTAGCACATTTGGTGAGACGGAAAAGAGGATGTGTTTAGGGATCAAGATAACTGATGAGTTCTCACATTCATTGACCAATCAGGTAGCACTTCACATGAATATTAATGAGTTTTCCTTAACCACCCTGTAAAATGGAAAATTCACATCCAGGGAAAGCCAGCTAGGTGTATGCTAACCTTACAGATAACTCTAATTTTACAATCTACAGACAATTGACACAATATACATGCATAAAAGTCTTTTTCAACAAAAGTTACAAAACTAAAACTAAAGTTTGTTAAATTTCAAACAAATGACGCGATTCACTGTTCACATGACAAATAAAAAAAAGTTTGCAAACACGTACAACAGAGACACTAAAACGCCACCTAAAGCTTTCATTCAGTTCACTGCGATTCTCTTATTTGACAATGATCCTCCCTGTGTCCTGCGCCCTTTCCTCATAGGTTACCGACCCGAACACCGGAGGTGTGGTACACTAATGTTACGCTGACATTGGGTTACTGACCTGAACGTCCATTCGAAAGTTTAGGTTGTTAATGTTATACTGCCGTTAAGTCTCTGACCTGAACGTCCATCCAGAGGTGCAGCATGTTAACGCTATGCTATCATTAGGTTACTGACCTGAACGTCCATCCAGAGGTGCAGCATGTTATCGCTATGCTGGCATTAGGTTACTGACCTGAACGTCCATCCAGAGGTGCAGCATGTTAACGCTATACTGACATTAGGTTACCGATCCAAACATCCTTTCGAAGGTTTGGTGCAGTAACATTACATTGACGTTAGCTTTACTTCGGCGAGAAGGCTTCCTTTTTCCTGTATACATTCAAATTTCCGTGCCAACATTCCTTACCAGCTGGAAACTCAGGCCACAGGATCCTGATTTTACTGTTTTTAACCCCCCCACCCCCTCGCCAGGATCCAGAGCTGCAGCTTTTTGCACCCCTGTGCTATAGTGACTCACGTCAGCTGGGGCTCCCGTCAGGTGAAACAAACGCTGATCAACACAAGACTGCATGACTGTGGAAAGCCCGTCAATTTGTCCCAGCCTGGGTGAGAGACAGCAATACAAAGCAGCCTCTGTCACATTTCCCATGTAGCTAATGATGACGCTGACCTGACACATGTGTCTCCTCAGAGCATCTCCTTTCCAGCATCGTTCCATCCCGTTCAGGCCTGTTTTAGTAGCATCACCGAGGGTGAACCGGTCGACAAACCACAACATGACACCATGGTGTTTATTCCTGTGCTGCTCCAAGATAAACTTGGCATCATGTCTCGATCATAACAACGCCCAACCCATACCCAAGCTTAAGCAGCAGGGGGGTGGGCTGAGTGGGTATAACGGCTGCCACCTGAGCATGGGGGTCAAAAACAGGCTTCTTTCTGGCCGCGGCTCATTCAGTTGCTCCGGACAGCGATGTGAGCCTGCTTGCTCAGGCCGCCTGCGTGGGTCACGGAGTTCTCCATCCCCCCGAAACGGCCGAGCGACGCTGAGAGATGCTCAGGTACCGTACCCATCATCATCTGTCCTGTCAGTGGATCCCTTGTGCCGATCGAGATCGAGCCAGGACTGACGCAGACAGAGCCAGTTCTGTCGAATAGCAGCACTGAACTGAGAAACCCTGCTGCTCGTGCTTAATGAACAGGTCTTGTCAGAGCAACGGGAGACCACATGAAGTGCACTTATTATTGTAAAGTGGCATTTAGAGCAGCGGGTGGCATGTAGCTCAGTGGCTTAGGGTGCCGTATCTGTAGTTGTATGATCGGCACTTCAAATCCCAGAGTTGGCAAAATTATTTCACTGCTGGGTCCCCGAGCAAGACCCTTAACCCTCATTGTTCCAGAGACTGTCTGTCACTGCTGTTGCTCTGGGTAAAAGTGTCTGCTAAGTAAGGTAATTGCAAATAGAAAAACATTATTGCTGGGAAAACATTCCCTCAAAGCCTCATTACTCTCAATTTCTTCACTGAGCTTCTGTATGAGTCTCACTGATTCAGGTTCCATTGGCTGAATGCTTGTTCATGGTCTTGCATTCCTACACTAAAGGGGTAAATATGTCCTACCGCACACCAGTGTGGCGAAGACCTCCTCTGCTGTCGTCCGTCCTCTGTCTGGCGCTTGTGGACACCCTTGGAGCTGCCCAGATGCTTCCGCCGGCCACTGCCCCTCTGTTTGATGGGCAGCCCTTTGTGGCCACGTGGAACGTCCCCACGGGCGTGTGTCAAAGGCTTGGGGTGGCGCTGGACGTGGCGCCATTCCAGCTCGTGACCACACCCGCCAAGGTGGTGGGGCAGCCACTCATGCTGTTCTACAGCGACCGCCTGGGGCTGTACCCACGGGTGGATGCCATCACCCACCGCCTGCTCCATGGGGGAATCCCTCAGAGGGGTGACTTGCGGGCCAGTCTGGCCAAAGCCCGGGCCGACATCGCCCACTACATCACTGCGACCACGACTCCCGGCCTGGCCGTTATCGACTGGGAAGACTGGCGTCCCGTGTGGGAGAGGAATTGGGGCCCCAAAAGCATTTATCGCTCGCTGTCAGTCAGCCATGCTCGCCAGAGGTACCCCTTCCTGTCCCCAGAGCAGACAGTCCGCGCAGCCAGGCACCACTTCCAGGCCGCAGCCCGGAGCTACATGTGCGCCACCCTGTCTCTGGGCACCAAGCTCCGGCCAAATTACCAGTGGGGGTACTACCTGTATCCTAACTGCTACAACTACGGCTGGGAAGAGGTGGGCTACACAGGACGCTGCCCCCCAGAGGTGGTGCAGCAAAATGACGATCTTGGGTGGCTATGGCAGAGCAGCACGGCGCTATTCCCTTCTGTTTACCTCACTGCTTCGCTGGGTGGGGGGCGCCATACAGCGCTCTTTGTCCGCCACCGCGTCCAGGAAGCCATGAGGACCGCAGCCTTGGCCCGGCCCGCCGCCGCCCTCCCCGTCTATGTTTACGCCCGGCCCGTTTTTGTTGATCAGAACCGGCGCTTCCTCAGCCAGGTGGGTCTTTCAGTCAGTACTTCCACCATAAGCTGCTGCCCAACAATCACACTGAGGCAGTTTGAATCAACTCATTTGTTATGCAAATTATGCAGCCCAACCCCCCCTTCCCACGGCCAACAATAAAGGCATTAATGATATCTGTGCAGCCGTGGACCAGGGGTGCAACTTCTAACATCTGAAATGACCGACGGAATGTTCCCACGGCTGTTTTCCTTTATGCCCGATCCATACGCCCCCTCCAGGCGGACCTGGTCAGCTGCATCGGGGAGAGTGCGGCCGTGGGTGCGTCGGGCTCCGTGCTGTGGGGGGCCAGTGCCGACTACAACGACACGGTACTTAAACAGAGAGCGATCGCTGACCCCGCTGTCTCGCTCTGTAGCCTCTTGCAGACAGGAAGCTTTGGAGTCGTATTTGGCAACAGCTGTCAGACGCCACATCACTCTGCTAAAAACAAAAGGCGAAATACAACAAATATATTAGATTTTAGATTAGATTCACACTGTTCATATAGCTTATTTTGTCCACACATTGCTCTTTATTGCTTTGCTACTGTTGCTATGCCGATTACACAGCTCTGTCTTTGGCGTTACTTCCTCTGTTTATTTCAACGTTGCCATTAAACAATCTGATGTCGCTCGCCACTGTTATAAATGTTACTGTTACACATTTCACTGTTTGCTGTTACTCTGTCCATTTATGTTGCCGTTATTACTACACAGCTCGCCATCAATGCTTAGTTTATCCATTGATGTAACTTGTTATTGTCTGAATCACTGTTTGTTGTTACTATGTTAATGCGGCTATTATGATATGTATCGTTACTTTGTTTAAACAGTTGTTCTTGCAAGTTTGCTATTACTCCCTCTGTTTACGTCATAAGAGTTAGAAAACATTACTGATTCCAGAGGGAAATTCTAGTGCATACCGCTGCTAACATGGAGAGTACAGACAGACAGTTATGAAATGCAAAAGACATGGGGCGAGAAAGATCATAATGTGCAAACAAACAAAATGTAACGTATTGCAAAGAAATCAAAAGATGCACAGCACACAAACGGAACCCCGATAAACAGCATAATATAGAATATTAATGAAATACATATGGGGGTGGGTATTCAGTAAATTACCAGAGGTTTTTGTTACTCAGCTCACTGTTTGGCCTGTGCGCTTCGAGCTATGAAGGTCTTGCCTCCTTCCAGGCCTCCTGTGAAGCGCTCTCCTCGTACCTGTCCTCCACTCTCGGCCCCTACGTCGCCAACGTGACGGCAGCGGCCAGGCTGTGCAGCGCCGTGCTCTGCCAGGGACACGGCCGGTGCCTGCGGAGGCGCCGCGACGCTGACGACCACCTGCATCTGAACCCCGGCGGCTTCAGCATCCTCCGCTCCGAGGGGGGGTACCTGGCGGTGGGGAGCCTCACAGCTTCAGATCTTGCCGAACTGGCTGACAAGTTTACATGCCAGTGCTATGCTGGGCGGAGCTGCTCATCTGAGATATCCCCCGAGCTGCCCCCCAACCCCGTGGTAATTCACGTGTAACTGGGGGCCATTCTAGGATTTTTTAAATTGGGGGCGGGGATGTATATAGAATGTCCAGCCTTGATTTTGTTTTTAAGTCTTTTTGTCTTTGACTAAACTTGAAATTAATAACTGGTACATTAAACAATACATTCAGACACAGATTCAATTGCTTGGAAAAAAATGCAAAATCCCTTGAATGCCAAACATACTACCACAAGGTGAGGTTTGATACCCCTAATGTAAATGAGTGCCATTTGCCTTTGATATTAACCATTGAATAAATTTCATACTGTGCAATAAGTATATATTTTTTGAATATTAGTTTATTGCCTAAACAGCCTATCTGAATTTTGCAAGTTTCCCATTTTTCTGACAATGAACTTTGAAAAAGCAAAATCTGCCACAAAAAAAATAATGAAGCCTTCCAGATTTCTGAGGATTTCCCAGCATGCACCAGGGAGAGGCCTTCCTGCAGAGCGGCTGTACATGCACATACACACCCCCAAGATGTCCCGGGAACTTCTCTCTGGTCAGACAGCCCATCAAACCTGGATCTAATTTTTCTTTCATTTTTACTTTGGATTAAAACTAAACCATCCAAAGCTAAAGACACCAGAAATATATCTTAGGACTGGTTATCACATATTATCGTTAATGTTTTGGCTGGATGGTATAGACACTTTCAGTGGCCACTGCATTAGGTTTGTCTAGCCAGTATCAGTTAGGGCTCTGTTCTGCCTCCAGATCCTCTTTGGGGACTGATGAGTTGAATGTTCAGAGAAGCCTTTCTGCACATCACGGCTGCACTGAGCTCATGGCCTTCCTGTTAACTGCAACAGGTCTGCCCATTCCTCTGACCTCTCTCATTAACAAAGTGTTTTGGGCTATAGAAATGCGTTCATCACACCAGTCTTTGTTCATCACACCAGTCTCTGTAAACTCCAGACAGAATAGTGTGTAAGAATCCCGATAAGGCTGCTGTTTCTGAGACGCTGCAGCCGCCCTGTCTGGCATCAGCAATCGTATCATGTTCAGAATCATTAGCCCAGGGGTCCTGGCTCCGTGTGGGCATATTGTCTCTGCCTGGTGTATGTATTCAGTTGCAGCCATGTGGCCTGCTGTTTACGGGAGCAGGCAGCATACTTCTATCTGCAGGTATCCCTATTAAAGTGACTACTGAGAGTGTAAATAAAACATGGATCATTACCCGTTTCCTAGATTAGAATAAAAATATTTTTATAATGGAACTTTTCCAGATGTGAGCAGTTCAGGCTAAATTCAAGTGCTTCATCAGTGTTTAATCTCATGCGGTTTGGACTGTACTGCTTTGGGTGCTTCCTGTTTAAAGCACTTCCTGCTTGCTATCTTGGCACCTCTTCCATTTTCTGCTTTTTTTATCTTAGACAATTTAGTCAGTTCCAGGTGTTCTGGACCAAGTTGTTTATACATATACTGTATAGACACACAGACCCAAATCTATTAAAATACTCCCTTCCTTTCCGCATCTGATCCTCGGGATTTTCTCAGGGTCCTGACAGCTATCCCAGCAGGCATTGGTCTCAAGACAGTGGAACAGCTCAGGCACGGGGAAAACATGCAATCTCAGAGACACAGAACAGAACACACACAGAACAGAGGTGTGATCAGACCCTTGGCGTGACACAGGGGTGTGAGCCACAGCATCAACTTGACACCACATCATGGTGTCATTTATTGCACAATTGGTACTTTTCATGCTTCCTGTATTAACCAATATGGCAGAAAGAACCGACATAACAATCCCTTTTGTTAACTACCGTAGGAACTGTCAGGCAGTCATGGAAAACAAAGAATGTTTGGTGATGCCAATGATCATGCTGGATGTCACAGAGCTCATGGGAGGAGGCTGCACACACACACACAAACACACACACACACACACACGCACACGCAACACACATACATGCACACACATACATGCACACACGCGCACATGCGCGCGCACACACACACGCACACGCACACACATGCATGCACACACACACATACATGCACACACGTGCACACACACACATGCACACGCACACTGGCACACACACACACACACACACTGGCACACACACCACACACACATGCACACACACACACGCGCGCACACACACACACACACACACACGTGGTGACTAATCTGGAACAGATGACCACAATGTTCAGCCACGATGCAACAATGAGGACCTTAACCCCAACCCAGTCCTAACTTTAACTATAAGCAACCAAACTAAATACAAGACTTTGGCATTTTTACTTTTTTGATTGCAGTTACAGATTTTAATAAAACTGAGTTTCACCTTGTGGGGACAGAAAAATGGTCCCCACAAAGACAAAATAAGAGGTTTTTATGACATTGTAGGGACATTTTGTCATCACAATATAATGTATACATGACCCACACATGTATTAAAACTGGATGTGAGAGGGATATAGGGCTCTCGAAGGAACAAACAGGCTCGCTTTGGTTCACTCAAAAACACTTTAATACAAGTAATACAAGATAACTTCGCATTAAAATCAATATCAATATATCAATTAAAAGCAATGCAAAATAACCTTGTACCACAAGGGATATAGAATAGCATATATCATTCGAACTAAGGTATATAGAAAAGAAAAAATAAAATATAGACAATGCAAATTATCACGAACGGTGATAATTAATCCCCATTAATCAGTTAAACACATAAGAAGCTGCAAAGCTATTCACACTCAGTGCCATCATCAACCACCTTCACACACGGATTGGGGAGGCCTTTTAAGTCCTGGCAAGAGACCAACACATGAGTCCTGAGAAAGTGTCGGGTGATGCTCGCCCTAGCCCACGGCTGAGCTCCGGTCAGTACTGAGATCCCCCCCTTCCTTTATACTAAATTTAGCATTACATGCGGGCAGGGGATTAGCTGGCCAGGCTCACCCCTTCTCCTCAGGCAATATGTACTCCTTTTGTCTGAGTGATTCTGCTTGCGATAACATAGTACAATAGGTGTTCTTGCGCCAGGTGTCTTTACGCAACGCCTCCCTGTTCCCCCATAAAGGCAATACAGGGTGCTGTATACCGACCTTCCCCTGTCTCCCGAAACCAAGATAAGCATCTGCACGATCTAATGGCCCAGATGAGCATTCTGGCTTCTTTAATGAGCCCAAGTTATTTATGGCCAAATAGGTTTTCACAGGGGATTGATAAAGATGTTCATGTTTTTGCAATTCAGTAACATTCTGGGTGAATCATGAACAATTGATCTGAGTTCCAGGATGATTAGTCTATACACGATCAGAATTAATCCACAATTAAAACTTCCTAGAATATTATAGTAAAAGGGTGAATTCCATGCCACGTAGGTGACGTAATCATCCACGATTTCATCCTAATACAACACATATGCAGGTGGTCGTCAACACGTATGCACACGCACACACACACACACCTGGGGTCCTAGTACATGTATAGCCCAGTTGTACAGGAGAGAATGTAGGAGGATGTAAAAAATACATATAAAACATACGATAAAAACCATATGATCCATGTTTGACTATACAGTATGGCATGTTGATGGGTCATTTAAAAAGACGTTTGGTATATAATTTATTTTCTAAACTACTGGAATGTCTTACTCACACACTCCCCTGGGCTTGTTGTTATAAAAAGTACAATTTTGAGTATTTGTGAATATATTCTGATCTTCAAAATAAAACAGAAATTTCTTTATCCATGTTTCTATGCAGAACTTAGATAGGAAATGACATTAAATGAAAGGCATTTAAAGGCATTGGGGTATGGAGCTACCCCAAGCAGCACTTAATAGAACAGCCCACGTAGTCAGGTATTGGCCGAATCGGCTGCTTATCAACCTGCTCCCCGGGGACCCCCAGACGTTAGTCCTCCCTTCTGCCTCCCTGCCAGAAACTAGCAGGTAGCAAAGGTGTGGACAGTCTGGCAGGGAGATGGAAAGGACCAAAAACACGGACCAGCTTGGAGTCCCTGATGACCGGGCTTAGAGACAATCTTTAATTACATCTCATAAATCCCTGTCCTCAGCCACTGGAAATCTCAGTATTAAAACATCAGTAGGCCTGTGAGGACACGGGAACAGATTGACAGTGACTGTGGGAGAAAGTCAAGCCTAAAAATAACAGTATAATATGGAGACAAATGCTGCATCGGTTAGTGTAAACAAAGAATGACTGAGAGCATTGCTGTCAGACGGCGTCCAGCAAGAAACTGACTGGGAATGTGCAAGAATCAAAACTATTTCACACCTCAAAGGGCCTCTGGTGGTTTAATTACGACTTACACTAGCAGCTAAGGAACAGACAGCACACATTTCAGCTGTTAGTTCAATGTCTGTTTAAGAGTCACGGCTTCAGACAAAGTGTCGGCCTTTAATGACGCCGTCCAAAGAGGTTACCTAATTTCCGGGATTACAAATCATGGCACCAAGCAGGACAAATACTCAGGGACTGCAATTGTGTTTATGGTGATAGGGAATCGTTTTCTTCCCTAATAAGGAAAAGGGGCCCACACCCCTTAAATAGCAACTGGCTCTGTTCTGTGCTGCTATGGCTAGGGCGTACACCGGTTACCTTAGCAACAATCCACTGAAACATTCCGGAAGTAGCTTCATGATACCAGTGATGACTCCATTTCCTGGATGGGCTGGCTCCCTCTTCTGAAAAGCTGGGTCCACAGATCAATCTGTTAATCTTTTACCATGCTCACACAGTACAATGTAGACATGTATGATTAATGAATGAGGCCAGGTAATTAAAAGGACACACTAGGAGATATGAGCCCGTTTTTTTTCCAGACAAGTTTATTGCCTCTAAGTCAAGGCCTGAGGAAAAAAATACATCATCAAACTGATTGACATCATTCCATAATAAAATACATATAGAGCACCAAGCAATACCCCGAATTATGGTACAAAGATTAAACCATGCCCAAAGAGATAAAACAGCGCAAGATACTGCTTAGATCTGTAAAAAAAAAAAAAAAAAGCAAACCCTGTATTGAAAACTACTAACATCACAGTGTAAGGTTTTATGAAAAATCTTTTAGTTTGGTCCACCTTAAGTCTCAAAACTCCATCAGGATCAAGCAATTAGATATTAGGAATCAGATACGCGTGATTTTACTCCAAGAAAAATCCAGTTTATAAAAGTAGTATCAATGCGGTGAATTATGACCTTTCCACGCGGGAAGAGCCCGTGACAAACACAAAGGACGGTCCCTGGCACGGCTCCATGCTGCCCTGAGCTCCGGGAACCGGCGCCAGCGAACGGCGCGACTACCTCCGCAAAGTCTGCCCGTCGTGCGTATTGTCTCCATATTATTGTTATAAATGTTATTAACGCACATTGCACAGAAAATCGGTGGACAGCAAGGGCTTCATCTCCAGGCTTTTTCTGCAGCTGCATGAAAAGAAAAACGAAATTTGGCACCAATTGTATTTATTTTGCTACATATGGTTAGGACACTATGAGATATTTATATATAGCTACAAGACGCCTATGGATCTTTGGGACTGGAAAAATACCCACATCGCTTTTTATGCTACCGTGATCTACCGTTTGAGGTTTATCTCATGGGTCCAATGGGTCCAAGACGCACGCAGTGTGTCCGAAATTACAACATATCAACTGTCTAAAATGGAAAATGCAATATTCTGAATCATCAATTTAAAAAGCACCGCCGGGCTGTATGATACAAAGTCTGAAAATTTAAATTATTAAAAGACACACCGTAAACGTGTTTTAAAGCTGTGCTTACAGCTACATTGGTTTCTCTGGAGAAATACACGTTTTAAGTTATACGTCTTTATATATGCCGTTGCAGTCGTGTGAGTAAATGAGCACCGCGGCGCGTTATGAAGGGCGTTCAATGGGTTATATTATTACAGCATCACTTAATACGCTACGTCTTGTGAGGGCTTTTCCTTAATACCGGTCCCTGCTGATGTCACCTCTTTGGCACACAACACCACACGCATCAAGACGTTGGACAGAACGTCCTGGTAGAGACTGAGGAAGATCCAGCCTGGCAGGTAGAGTAAGGTGATGAGCCCCATGAAGTTGAGCGGGTAGTGTGTGTAGTCCCAGGAGCAGGCGCCGTAGTGGCGCAGCGCCAGCCCCCAGCACAGCTCCCATGAGTAGATGACGAAGACGTAGACGGGGAGCCTCCTCCCGGCGCTCCACCCGCGCTCCAGATGCAGGTGCACGTAGAGCTTCTCCACCACCACGCCGCAGCTGCCGTAGATCAGAAAGGACCACAGGGACGTGTGACCGCCCAGGCTCCGCTCCGGTCTCTCCATCAGGTTGCACATGGAGGTGAATAGCACCTCATCCAGAAAGCCGTGCATGCCGAAAAAGGCGAACCGCACGGCGCCGGGCAACCCCTGCTCAGAGTCCCGCTTCTCTGTCAGCACACCATCCCCTGGGGGGTAGTACTGTAGGCGCGTGATCGTCCTGTAAAATACCTTTGAATAATATATTGCAATGATGTACTGAATAGCAATCTGCGTCGCCGATAAACTACCCGTATGGGCGGTTGGATTCCCTATTAAAATTTGCAGCCCGATGTACACCGAGGGGTAGAAGATACAGTGGAAGACGAGAGGGCTTCTCCGAAAGCTGCTTTTCTGCGCATATACTTTCTCCAGCGCGAAATGCGTTAACGAGTGAACGACACAGAAGTAAGGCGAGGAGAAGCCCAGCAATCTGAAGTCATTGTCCTCTAGGAAAGTGCGCGCCGATGACAGGATGACGTCCAGCGTGACTCCGTGCATCCCGTAAAAATACAACCGCATCCACGATGGCAGCGTTCCTACGGGCTCCCTTACGCCTCCAGTACCGCCGCACGGTGCCGGCTCCCGGTTCCCATCCGGTTCCTCACCTTCGGCTAACCGCACGGACCGATCGTTTCGTCCATCTCGCCTTCGAGTGGCCATGATCGGTCCAAGAAAAAGGTGAATGAGGTGTCCGCTCCGCTTCGTGCGGTCTACGTGCTGTAGTTTCCTGCCATAGGACGACGCCGGTTGACGGCTCTTACTCGCAGACACGGAACTGATACGGGGGGAGGGCACACACAACTATAAATTCCTTTGCAATGAAACGCTGTGAAAGAATACCTGCTCAAATGTAACATAAGAAGCCATTTGATCCAATTCCCATGCTTGTTCATCATTACGTACAATAAATGACTATAATTGTTACACAACTATCCAGTTAGACTCATGATCAAAGCACATATTCACGCAAAGTGATATTCGCGTATTTATTTCAACTACATTTAAAAATTACCCAACGGTTTTTTTTCGTCAAAGGCTAATATAATATTTCTAGAGACATAGACTGCTTAACAAGGTTAATGCAATTTCATTGTACGTGCAGATCCACGGTTTTACTTAACCTACATTTTAAATCCATTCAATTTTACTGTCTCGATTCAAATATGAAAGATGTTTGACTGTGAAAACATTTTTTAAATATGCAACTATGCTTCTTACATGGTTGAGGAGAGAAAATTGCAAGAAAATCTGATTGTGAAACACTTTGCTACATCTGTTTATTAATGCACACTGCTTATTCTTAAGTGAATTCTGTACGTAGCAGGTAATAAATTCCATACTTATGTTAATTATATGCCTGCTAAAACATATTGGACACCATGTAGTCACTTCAGGCACAACTTCTCTTCTGCCGGGTAACTAAGCGGTTAACCTCACTGCGTATGGAAAAAAGCCATTTTCTTTTTAGAAAAAGGCTAACAACAGCGCACAGTTTAAGCGATTCAACCCCCTCAAGGCGAGGACGAGATCGACCGTCTTCATGCATGTCCCCGTGAATTTTCCCTATTCATCCACGACGGATTAATCACTCCTGTACGTATTTACCGCTTAGGCAGTGAAACGGCGCTGGTTCTGTTTTTTGAACTGGCTGTACTTTCGTTTCCACCTTCATGGCTGGTATTTCAGTGTAAATACACGACACGCATTTTTACCGCGGCCCATGGATTTCAATAATACATTCTGAAAGACATTACGGTTTGCTCTCAAATACCAAATGATAATTCTGGCTTTCCATCTAAAAGGCCCAAAGCCTAGCATAACAGATTCTTCAGTAAATGATGATTGACAGCTTCACATGAACTCAGAGATCCAATTTCCATATCATGGAAATGAGCAGGTCCCAGGGAAGCACCAGTATGCCATCCATACATCCAATTATATTACAGTACATAAAGAAGGCTCTGCTGCCCTTTACTGGAGAATGGGCTGCATGAAATATGGGTAGATATACAAGGGGTGTCTGACATCTGCATTTTATGGTCTGTATAGGGGGGTGCCCAATATCGGTATTGTATAGCCTGCATACGGGGTGCCTGACATCATATAGCCTGTACATGGGGGGGGGGGGGACCCGCCTGACATAGGTATTGTATATCCTGTATATGGAGTGCCCAACATCGTACAGGTTATACATGGGGGGGCGATGGCGGTATCGTATAGCCTGTACACAGGGTGCCCGACATCGTATAGCCTGTACATGGGGGGGGGGGGGGGGTGCCCCACATGGGGTTAGTATAGCCTGTAAACCGAGTGCCGGACAAAGT
>JABFEA020000067.1:34768801-34778891 GCA_019775915.2 Cyphomyrus plagiostoma
AGGGTACATGGGGGGAGGGGTGCCCAACATGGGTATCGTATAGCCTGTATACGGGGGTGCCCGACATTGGTATCGTATAGGCTGTATACGGGGGTGCCCGACATGGGTATCGTATAGGCTGTATACGGGGGTGCCCGACATGGGTATCGTATAGCCTGTATACGGGGGTGCCCGACATGGGTATCGTATAGCCTGTATACGGGGGTGCCCGACATCGGTATTGTATAGGCTATTGAGTAGCTCAAAGTAAAGCCGCTACTCCTCCATATTGAAAGGAGCCAGTTGAGCTGTTTCAGGCATGTAACTAGGATGCCCCCTGGATGTCTCCCTGGGGAGGCGTTTCGGGCATGTCCAACTGGGAGGAGCCCCGGGGGAGAAAGCACATGCAACCCTTAGGGATAATTTTTTTAGATAGGTGAAATATTTTAAAATGTTAAGGCATGTCAGACTCCCCCGAAAGTGACTGAGAGGCCTCAGACTCCAGAGGGTTAAAAAACAAACAAAAGGAACCCTGCAACACCGGGAACAGAAGTAGAGGTAACAACAGAGTAACAGCCAGCAACAAAGCACAATGACTCACTAAGGAGCAAAAGAAAGGAAACCACTTAAATACACTGATAACTGGACTAATGAGGATGGGCAGGTGCGGAACATAAAACAATCAACCAATCACGGAAGGTGCAAGACAATGAGCAACAGATGCAACAATTAAACACTGCCACTGGGAAACAGTGGAGTAACTGAATAATAATGAACACAGAACTAGGGAACGCTAACAAAGTACAAACTGGGAATATCACACTGGAATAAGGAACAAAAATACAAGCAAGGCAAGTTTATGACAAAGAATCAAATAGAAAATAATAAACACTGGGGAACCATCCAACCACCTGTTTTCCAAACTGCTTATCCTTCTGGGTAGCAGGGGTCTGGAGCCTATGGGTATGAGTTAGACAACAACCCAGGATGGGGGGGCATGCTCACACATGCACACCTACAGGCAATTTAGTAACTCCATTTAGCCTCGGCATGTCATTGGACTGTGGGGGGGTGGGGAAACCAAAGTACCTAGAGGAAACCCCACGATGACAACATGCAAACTACACACACATGGAACCTAGGTGGAAACTCAAACCCTGGCCCCAGAGGTGTGAGGCAACAGTGCTAACCACCGCACCACCATGCCGCCCCCTGCAGAATTCAGTTCCAATAAATTAATCAATCAGACACAATAAAGTAGGGTGGGAGGTAAATTGTGTGGGAGGGGGGGGTGGGGATTGATGTCTGGCTTATGTGGTAAATGTCAAATTGCTTACTGCAGTTGCTGCTGGGTATTCATATGGGTTGGGTTTCCAAAACATGAACATGAATATATTAAAGCATTATTCTATTTCAGAGCGTAACTCATGGGCTCAAAATAGTTCGTGCACACACCTTTCCTAGGCTGTCATGGGAGAACGGACTCTCGGTTTTCAATAATGAATCCAATACTCGGGGGAAAACAAATAAGCAAACAAATGAGACGAACACATAATATCATGTTCTTCATCAAACAAACTGCTATCTAATATGGAAAATAAGTTACAGAACTAGAAAGGACAGTTTGTGAAAAAGCTTTGTGTTGGTTACTCAATACTAGCTGAAGGCTTTAGAAATAAATGTGTTTTCAGCAATGTGAGGTTCAATGAGAGCTGCTGTTTTAGCTGTAATTAGGTCTCAGCAGAAGGGCAGCTGTTTATAACATCATAGGAGGGCAGGGGTAGCTGTACAAGCAACACTGTAACTTACCATGTCTTATATTTTAGTTTCCTCATTTATGGCACCTTCAACGCAAAAATAAAATATTTTGGGTTCAAAATATGGTCCAGATATATGGGGCCAGCTGCCCTGTGGGCGACATAGGCGATTCCTTAGGGCACTCTCTGCTTAGGGGGCGCAATGTCCATGGTTGCATTCTGTGACATTACAGTCATTTATGCTAGTTTTAATATTTCACCAAATTTCTTGTGAAATAGATGCAAACTAACAGCCAGATATCCTGTGTCTATGGGGGGTGGACTAGGGGGGCTTCAGTGTAACCAATCCAGTTTTGGGTAGGATGGGTAACTAGCTGTTCATTTAATTTAGATGTGAACAGAATCAATGACACTAATATTCTATGAGTAATTGTTAGCTAATTTTGAATAACGTTAGCTAATTCAGAAATTAACACATTGTATGTCACAGAAAAATTAAACCTATATTGCAAATTAAAGACTTTTTTCCCCTCACGGAATTTGAACCTAAACGTAAAAATGCATTTCATATCATTGCACATCACCTGCGTGTAAAGGAGAATGTAAAAACTTCAGAAAAAATACACTTGTCTTAATTATTTGACCCTCGTGAGTTTTCAGCTCTGACACAAGGCCAGACAGGCAGCTGACGTTCACTCTCCCGGGAGCCTGCATACGGAGCCTTACAAGCTGTGTCCACCAGGGGGAGGCAAAGAGCTCAGGGTAAGCCCGGTCGACATTGTCTGTGCAAAGATCCGCTTAAAATACACCACAGCCCGTGATCTAACGTGTAAAAGCCGCTTACTCTTATCCTGCAAATTCCAATCATATTGATTTTTTTAAAAAGTCACCGACTGCTTTCTGTCCAACAGGTACTACAATGGCTGGTCTCACACCGGAGACACATACCGGGCTCGCAGACATTCTGCAGAACACCCGGCTGTATAATAAGGCCTTACCAATCCATAACCTTTGTCACTCATATAGAAAGACCATATCATAAACCACGTCCCATTGGTTTTAACCAGTAAAAGAGAAAAACAGTTATTCAATTAGACCTGCTGGATTTTATCAGCACACACCCACGGAAACGGCCTAGAGGCAGAAAGGGAGCAGCAACACAGAATTGGGCCAGTTCCAGATCACCTTTACAGAAAGAAGCAGTAAAAGGGAGTACTGTGTTCATGATGAGATCAGCCCTGTGTGTGTCATGCATCAGTAATGCCTGAGAATATCAAAATAAAGCTGTTTGACTATTTTGTTTCCCTTAGCTCATTCTGTATAGCCAGGTAAGATGTCTTGTTAAACATGCAGACCTTTAGTCAACCTCTTGATGAGAATCTAATGAGGTATCGATAGGCACAATCATTTTGCCCAAATATTTCCTGGTAGACCCTCTCTTGCGTGCTTGAGCACAGTCAATCAATGTGTAAAGTGCTACATTTAAAATGTTATGTTGATTCATTGCAAATCGATTGCTGCTGATAAAATGCAGTGCTGTCACTGCAGCTATCAGACTTGTCCATGTTGCAGGTTTGCCTAAAACTGTGCACTGTGCAAAAAAACAGGTAGTGCACTGATACAAGGTTTGTTCCCCAAGGTACGAATAATATTGATGCAGCCCGAAGCATATTCCTGAAAGTCCATTTCAGTTGGTTAAATTCGAACATTTACTTACATGGCTACAAGTAATTGTACCTCAAAGGTACAAATTGCTACTTTTTTCCTGACAATGCGCACTCTCTTTTCTTGACTGGGTTTTCAGCTCCAATCCTCCACCAGGGCGTGGCCACAAACAAACAGTAGTGAGCACAGTCAGTTTCACCGTATGGGCAACCTGGACCCGCACCCAGGGGTCCTGTGCGATAAGGTGCCTTTGAATATGCCTGATAAAAAAAGTGTATTTGGAGGAAGTGGACAGTAATCAGCCTATCAAATATTGGCACAGCACTCAAAGAGTCACTCGCCTACCGAAAATAAAGTTGTGCGTGATCGATAGGATCTTATGGGGACCTGAGAGCCCAGTGAGGCATCCAAAAGAAAAAGAAGCAAGAGGTGCTGAATTGCTTAAAAATGTGCCAGAAATTGAATCAAGGCCATACAAACAAAGCCGGTACTAGCACAGGTATCTCACATGCGAGCATTATCTGTCAGGAAATAGCAAACATATGGTAGCTGGTAAAGGCCTTACTTCAGCCATGGCAGTCAGCAGTCCTTGGAGCAGAGCAGGGCAGAGCCATGAGTAGTGTAGAGCTAGGAGACAGGGGGTGTGGCCAATGACACGAGGGCCTGGTAAATGACATGGGCAGTGCCAGAGACCGGGGGCGTGATCCATGACACAGGGGGTGTGGTCAACGACATGAGCAATGATGGAGACAGGGGGCGTGGTCAATGACACGGGGGTGTGGACAATGACACGGCAGCGCCTAGTAAAAAGCAGGCGAAGCAGGCTGGGGCCAAACAGCAGGCCGAGGGAGGAGCCAAGGAGTCCCGCTGGCACCAGGAGCACTCGGCGCTGGTCTTAAGAAGGAGCTTCATGCCTAAGCACGGAGCCCAGCTCACCTTCATAGTGGACTCCTCCCATGGTGACAGGAAGCAGATGTGGGCTGAGCTGCAGCGCTTGTGACTGGATGGACCCAGGCCACAGGGTCTGCTGGCACTAGGCAGATTGTCTAGCTGTTGATAAACTTAATCCTGAAACTCTTTTTTAAAGCCATGGTTAAAAGCATTAACAGTGTTAAATGAATTTGCTTAAAGTTATGCATCATTTATCCAGAATTTTTTAGGGCAGAGGTCTCCAACTCTGGTCCTGGAGAGCAACTATCCAGTAGGTTTTCTATCCTACCTGGCTTCTAATGAGCGATACCTGTATGTTCCTGAGAGCAGGTGTGACTCATCAGAAGCCAGGTATGATAGAAAACCTACTGGATAGTAGCTCTCCAGGACCGGAGTTGGAGGTCCCTGTTTTCGGGACTTTCACTGGGTAACATAGCAGTTTGTTGTTGAACATGCTTGTGTGAAGGGTATATTACACCATCGTCATTGCTTTTGGGGTAACGGTCTCTGAGGCAGCCTGGGGCATTGCGTGTATATACGTGTTCCTACCAGTAGGGGGCATTACAGCAGCATTGTGTAAAGTCGATCAATCTCTCCAATTGTGAAACCTTCAGCGGAATAACTAATTAATAAAATTCTGTTAAGTAGTAATGTAATCAAAATATTAGTTATACATGCCCTGATTTTTTCAGCCTTTATGTAGGTACGGTTCTTATTTTAAGCATCATTTGGGTGATTGTAGAATTAATTACTGCATAGTAACAGCAGAAAACATTTACAACGATGTTTATTTTGTGTTAGCTCAGTTGTTATCTTACCCTAGCAGCAAAATCGAACGATGCTGAAATAGATCTGAATAAGCAACACAGATTTTGCGTACATTATACGACAGGACAAAATATACGGACCATTCATATTGTGGTTTGTTGATTTTTTACTGTTTTACGTGAGTAATGGTGATAATTTCACAAAGTTAGAATTTTTACTTAAAAAAATTTACTTTTACTTAATTTTTACTTTTATAAAGTGATTTTTACTTAAAACTGGCATGTAAATACGCGGATTTTGTGTTCTCCTTGTGCATATTTAATCAAAGCAAAACGATTCACGACTCACGTTTATAACCCAATATCTACTCCGTTTCACGCTGTCTGCACTCACAATGCTCCCGTCCAGAACCAGAGTCAGAAAATGCTGTTTTTATTAATGAAGCCATGCTCGGGCACTCAGCTGGCCTGATGCAGATTGAGATTACATTTCGATGCTCTTACGCAAAGTAATGTAGGATCCTTACACAGTCATATGGTGATACTGTAGTACAAGAGCTCAGGCCGAAAATTTTATTCGAGAAGACTACAGCATCCTGGGAACTGCGCCATTTCTGTACTCGGGGGAGTCACCTGACACCTGCAGGACCACATATATATGTGTGTGTGTGTGTGTGTGTGTGTAAACTACATGAAAAATCAATGTCTCCACCTGTCTTGGTCTCCATCTGGGGTGAGACACCCCGCTTAGCTAGCCTGCTATTTTTAACCCTGCCACCAGGGGCTCAAACCTGGTTCAGTCACACAGACTTGAGGCTGGAAGGCCAGGGTACAGAAAGTCACATTTTTGAGAGCAAAAAGATATGGAAATCAGTCTTTGTTTACAAACCGAAGAGTGATCATTAGAGGAGACTGAGAGACAGCAATGGGCAATCTCCTACCAAAACACTGCATGGTTTACCTTTACCAAGCAAAGATCTGCCATCTCTTAAAATTGATTTTTCACTACTGCTGCCGCTTAACTAACGATCCATGATTTGCGCAAGACACGCCCCCAGGCAGGTGTCGCTTTTAACACCCTGAGTTGGATGCGTTACCTATATCTGAACAGGAGAGAAGATGTCAAATTATGAAACGCTCTACTGTATCAGAAGAAATGCATGCTGGGACTGACATGGTGATGGATTCAGCTGCCAGTACGACCTCTTCTTTGATTCAGGACTGCATGGATAGAGGAGGGGGGGTCAGTCGGTCATGCTGTCATGCCAGTTGGTAGCATTTCTGTGGTTTGGTGGACAGTTTCAGCATTGGGGTATGATTTGTTTGTGGGGGTGGGGTGCAGAGGGTCACCTGAGTGGGTCAAGGTCCAGGTCATTTTACCGTTACTATACCAAGACATGTGTGACGTACCCCTCTCCCCTTTTTTAAGGTCATCCTGCAGCAAGTAGGTGCTTGAGGTGTTCTCTGGAACTTTCCGTCTCCTTGTTAGCATTTGCTGATCACGTCTGCCTGCCGTGTTTAAAGTGACGAAGACAGCGGCTCTGCTTTCCGGCCAGGACAGCTTGTTAAATGCCAGCAGAATGTCAGGTCCTTGTCAGGAATTAAAACCAATGGAGCTTGACTTTTAAAAGCTTTTTCACGCGCTGCATGTCAATCAAGGTGATGAAACGCTTTTGTACAAATGCACCAGCATTCTTTGTGTCTTCTCTCCACATTCCAGATCAAGGAGCTGCTTTTAAAACCTACCATACCTGGACGGTTGTGTCTTTAAGTGGAGAAATGTCACCATCAATTTTAATGGAATTACTGTACTATGAAGCTAAGGTCTTCGAAGAAGCATTATCCAGGCAGGAAGTTAGGATTCATTGTGGGAGAGAGACAGAAGTGCCTTTGTCACTCCCTGCATTCAGTATAAATCAAGTTCACTGTTAGATGAGTTTCAGAAAGCAACACTCTCTCCCTAGTGGGTCATGGTATGGTTATTTAAGAGACCAAAGTGACCAAAGTCTTACTCCGGTCCCATCTAACTCTGAAGGCACTGATAAATTCTCCATGTCCCTCCCTTACAATCCCCCTGTCTCAGAGGTCTGCTCACAGCTCAGAAGAGCCACAGTCAACATTCAGTAAAGACCATCACCTTGTTTCCTCTGTATACGGTATGTATGCACTACATTTACAGGCTGACATCACTGCCTAAAGTACAGTTATCCCAGCAGAAACATTTTCTACACTCTATGGAAAAAAACATTGGGACACCTGTAGTGGTAATTTAGCACTCAGCCCTGCAATCTGCGGCATCAATGGCAGCAGAATGGGGGGGGGGGTCATACAGGAGCCCAGCACCATAATTGGACACCATTGGACAGCTTTCCAGCAAGCCGGATCCCCACACTTCTGTCCTGCTATGGCTTTCCTGGTCAACAGCAAGTGATGTGACTCTGAAGTGGAAACATCTAGGAGCAAGTTCAGCTGCGAGCTGGGGGCCACACAAGCTGACAGACAGGGACCTGATCGGCCAGCATGGATACCCAAGCTGAATGGCAGCACATCCCACCAGCATGTTCCAGAACATAATGGAAAGCCCTCCCAGTTATAGCAGCTGAGACTCACTCAGCTTCATATTAATACCCTTTGATTTAGAGTGAGATGTCAGACAGGCTGGTGTCCTTGGGAAGCCACAGACAGCCCATACTTTTGCTCCCTCCCAGCTCCCGGTGTGGACTGTCTGGCCGAGAGCTCGGAGGAAGCAAAAACATGCACCGACTGTGGTTCTCGAAGGACTGGATTGGGAAGCACTGGTATAGACCAGTTCATTTGTTCAAAGATCTCCTACATGTACATATGTAGGTTTACATTTTAAAGCAGGTCATCATGTGAATTTGTACTGAAACCCTAATGACAATATTACTATTCCAGTCACATGTGTGGATTCCGCTGCTAATGGGGTGGGTGGCCATCCATCTGTTACGAATGGCGGATTCAGGGTGATGTTACCCCTGGGATGTGGTCGACAGCCCCGGAAACCGATCTGAATTTACATGAAGCAGACCCAATCCCACACGTGCAGGGTCAGGTCATGCGATGTGACAATGCGGGAGATGCCGGTAGTGCATTACACCCACGTTTCACACCCGCTGTTTTGCACTTCAAGCAGTGTACAACCACCCACTGCACCCCACCCCAAAATTTATTTCAATCCCACTCCCCCGACCTAGTAAATCTACATAGGGATCACCCCCCCCCCCAATAAAGTCTACTGAGATGGATCCACCCCACCCCTCCCCCCCAGATCGGCAAAATCACCAACCAAAAGGGACCTATTAGTAGGGTTACTGGACAGCCCCCCCTCCAAATGTATTTATGACTACAGGGCTGACTTTAAGTACAGTGCAAACTGTGCAGCCTCCCCCACCGGCTGTCGCAATCACATGTGTCAATCCTCCGTTCATCCGTTCCCATCGTCTTTCTCTGTACCATCTAATCGCATGTAAATTCCCCAATAGGACAGCCGGCTTCTCGTTACAATAGCAGCAGAATAAGCAATTCTACAGAATAATTTCCTACGCATGAAAATATGCATTACGGATGACATTCCGCAACCCAGCAGCTGAATGATCATACAGCCCTAACACACATCCCCCCCCCACGCTCACATAAATCCAGCCTTTATTTGCCTTCTCAGCATATGTCTGCTATGCGCAGCTCTTTGTTTCCTGCTGTCGCCACCCCAGGGACTCCCATCCTCCCAGCAGTCAGAGCGCCCCCTACAGCTCGGTCAGTAAGCGCGGCCGTATCCTGGTCTCTGTCTTTTCCGAAGCGTGGATGCGTGCTGAGCTTTACACGCCGATAAGCCCTGTCGGCTCCCACAGACGAAGGTGACAGCAGGTTTGAGTAAAACCATCATGAACCAAAGGCTGAGATGGACTTTGTGTCGCGCGTCATTCGTGCCGAAGTCAGCAGCATGCAGAAGCCCGTGCAGAGCGCGGCAGCACACGGCTGCCCCCCGTCTGCCAGATAATTACTCGCGGATGTCAGGGTGAAACTCCTCCGCCGCACATTAATGCAGCACGACTGGGAATCCCGTGGGACGCTCTGGTCTTCCCGGGCGTTGGTTCCAGCACCCGGTCGGATTCAGCTAGAACAGCACGTGCGGCTGCATGGAAAAGGCACTTCGACAAATGGCTGGAACAGTCAGTGTGGGGGTTTGAGGACCTTTGGGGGGGGGGGGGGGCCCTGCCCATCTTGAGGAGGGGAGTCATGTGTGACCGTGACTTGATTAGTCTCACCTGTCTCTTTCTCCCAGTGCTTTGTTTAAACTGGTGTGTTGAGATGTATTTGTCATGTGGTGATGAGAGCTGGCCGCTGCTGTCCTTTAGAGTACACTAGCTGCTCCTGCGTGCAACCCCCCCCCGCAAGAGCCATTTTCTGTTTCTTTTCACAGCCATCCTTTGTCATGCTGTGTCCTCACCACCCCGCCCCCCCTTCCCTGAAAATAGAACATGCAAGATGACACTCCGTTCGCTGCTCGATGCTGCGATCATGTGACTCTGGTCCCCCACAGGAGTCAGCATCACTAAGCTAGCAACCCCAACACCCCCCCCCCCCACCAAGGATCAACCCCCTCCGGTGCTCCAGCTGAAATATGAACTACGTCACCTGATGAAGCATGTAAGCACATTTAGCCACGGCTGTCATGATGTAAGCCAGGTGAAGCCTCAACTCCACATCAATCACAGGGCTGCACTCATGGCTATGATCTCATTTCCTGGGGGGGGGGACGCTCTCTAATTCTCTCTAACACCGCATTAAGGCCATAATCACTACTTATTACACAAATCGCTGCTTATTATAATCCAGAATAAAATTCTAAAAATAAACAACGTGTTTATACTATTACAGGTCCTCGTTGACCTAAGACCTATCCAATTTACGACCAATCGACTTTACGACCATGATCGCAGCTCGTATGTCTGGCAGCGCAAATGTTGCCCA
>JABFEA020000067.1:34809820-34822169 GCA_019775915.2 Cyphomyrus plagiostoma
CCCCCCCCCCCCCCCCCCCCCCCCCCCCCCCCCCCCCCCCCCCCCCCCCCCCCCCCCCCCCCCCCCCCCCGTCACTATAGACACGCTAAGATGCTGTCTATAGAACTTGGGCCAGCTCGGTCTACATCTTTGGGAAATCTGCAAATAAATACCGTCGGCGACGGCTAAACTGCTGCCTTATGCTTCACCTTGGTCAGAAGACGTGACGGTTAAGAAAACCACTGCAGTTTCGCCGAACATCTTTCTTATGTATTTATTCCATTGCTTTATTTGATACAGCCTCGTAGGTTTAATTCAGACATAGGGATTGGAAAAGCAACCATCGATTTGTTTAATCGATGGGACGCGCACCGTGTGTCAAAAGCTCATTAGAAAATGACGCGTACATGAACTTGTTATGCATGACTCCTATATCGACTGAATTCTTTCCCGGGTTCTCCTTAATATTGCCGGCGATAGCACTGGGGGGTGAATCCTGACCGCGTTCTGACCGTATTATGTTTGCTCGCAGCCCGACATGTAACCGGCATTCCGCCATACAGCTCATCTATTTTCATCCATCCATCCATCCATCCATCCATCATCCACACACGATTTAGATACAGTGGTTAACGGACATGCGTGTCTTTGTACTACGGAGGAAACCCACACAACAGAGGAAGCAAATCTAAACGCATGGGGAAGGGGCAAATGCAGGGGTAGGGCGACAGCGCCACCCACTGAGCAACTCGCCAATTTTCAGATCTACCCAAATTACCCAGAATCCACGGCTGTACTAAGTGTCACAACCCCATCGACTTTGGGGTAAATGTCAGCTATGCCGGAGGGCCAGTTCTGGCCTGCTACAGATCCCGCAAAGCGTTAAACATTAAGATTTATTTTCCTTACCTGTAATATTGTGAGATAGCCGACCTACACTGTTTATTGCTCAATACCTCTCTAAGCAGTTTTTCCCAATTTTTTTCTTGGCTTCCTATCCAGTCCTTTCCTTGCCCCACCGCCGACACCCCCTACACAATACACCACAATATTACCTTATCTATTCAATTAAGAGACCAGACACAATCACGTTACCCACAGCCATTAAAGAAACCGCCTGTCAGTGAGCTTGCAAAGCGTCCCCTACCAATAAAGATTTACTGCGTTACGTTAATAACTCCCCAGAACCGCACGGAATCATCAGATAATAACTTTAAAAACGTCATAACCTTATAATGCTTGTGATACGAGCCTAATGCAGAATCTCAAGCAGGATTAATGGGTAATGCACAATCTAAATGATGGGAAGAGCCCCGTGAATTGCTGTACGCGACGCAGCAATATTGTACACTGGATTACAACGTAATTACAGCAAGGCGATGAAACACGCCTGGAATTACGCGTATATTGATGTTCGTGAGGGCAAAACTCCTTCTGCTATTTATGAGGATGTGAGGTTGAGGCGCATGAGCGCCGTTCCGGGGACGAAGCGGTTACTCCGAGAAAAGCGGTGTCTTTTTACCCTGGGATTTCCCGGTATCAGATGCTTTCTGCTTACTGAGGGCTCCGTTTATTATGAAGGTGTCACGATCCGCTGGGGGGGGGGGGCTGATTGTGCTCATTTATAAGGAGAATAACGCGCGTTTCCATGGCAGCGAGGTGAAGACACAGCCACAGATGAGGATGAAAACGGAACGGCTGGAATATCCCGACTCAAGCATCTTAGCGTCACAATTCGTTCAGTAAAAAGTGGCCAAGCGGGTGGCGTTAATTACAGAACATCAACCTCCAGCCACTTCTGATAACATTAATGATGGGGAAATTCTCGATGGAACCGAATGGGACCCACGGAGACAGGAGGAAATGCTTCTCAAACGATTTTCAGACGTCAACAATATGAAGATTGCCCTATTTTAAATCATATAAAAATTTGTTCACATAGTCTTATTCATATGTAGTTTTTGAAGATCGAGTGAGCTGTTTTATATAATTAGATTTATTTAAACGTGAAATAAGCGCTGGTATTTAGGGTTGTGAGCCCACATACACCTGGCCCGTGAAATCCCCAAAGATGAAGGCTCTCTCTGTTCGAACCGAGGCTACACACATGTGCAAGAGCTCCCTGTTATGGAATATCAAGGGCTTCACAAATCCCGTTGGCTTCAATCAACTTGTTCAAAAGTGGAAGAGCCTCTGATGTTATTTTGATATCCCACCCCCTCCCTCCGACCTCAGTCGGCTTTAATGCTTCCTGTTTTATTTCGCCTATAGAAAAAAACCACGTTTCCTGCCTCTTCTTTGTCTCTATTTGGGACCGACCTTCCATCCTCTGAAATTAAACAATAAACCAGTAGATTATAAGTAGGATTCTTGGGATAATTTAGCATCATAGTTATGCATTGCAATTTTGCCTCCTTAGATGGAAGTTTTGAAAATCTTTAAATTACGGAAAACACAGACACAGAAACAAGATCATCATATGTATGCATTTTTTTTAAAAGGGGGGGGGGGGGGGACAAAATTAAGTTCTTTTTATTACTGTCTTTCTTTCTCTTGCAATATTTTAAAATAATAATGCTTTCAAACCGGCTCGCCTTTAGGTTACGCCCTAAAGGAAACAATTACAATTGCTAAACAGCAGAGGCCGCTAGAGCACCAACACTAAAGTGCTTCAGAATTCCTGCAGCGAAGCGCCCGCAATTACACCTCCAGGAAAAGAGTCAAGAGTGCGGGACTCCAACTGCAAAGTGCAGACTGCTGTTAGTCCTGTAACGACTCCTGCCGATTCCTTATTTTCAATTCCAGCCCGCGCCATTTTGTATTTTGTGTTTTGCATCCAGTAACACTTCCATCTGCAATGTTCCTTTCTATCGTACCTTCAAGTTCTTTCACTGCAATTTTATATATAAATTGGCTGCCCCTTTATTGTGTGAATGAATGTGAAAATTGCTCAGTATCTCACACATAGCTATCAGCTTCCTGTGAGTTTTTATGTTTTCCTCTGTATTACCCAGCACTGCAGTGCAGCTTGATTTGGTCACAGCAGAGATTCTCCATGAATGTTATGGAAAACAAGTTTTTGTTTTTCTGTTCTGGAGTTTGACTGAGCAGGTGCATGTTTTGTCCGTCCCAGTTCTGTTTCCGGCTGAGAAGTCCTCCATCCACACAACTGCTTTCTGTACAGAACACAGCTCCCTCCATTGCGTGCAGAAAAGCCAGCGGGCTTCAGATTGTCTGCATGGTTAGATCTCACGCCCCGCCGTGACCTGGTACTGCAATTCTCTCAGCTTCAACACTATTCCTGTGGCTACAAAGAACCTTTAAAGCATCACAGACCCCCAACCCCCAGCACCACCAATGCATGCCACATATGACGTCCTATCCCTCTTCCGGTGCAATTCCCCATCTGTTAGCAGGGGAGATTTTAACAGTGCTCAGTTCCCCGGACACCTAGGGTGAGAGGTGACATTTATGCTAAAACTCCAGCCGCCAAACTTGTGACAGGCATCTTTAAAAATTCCCCCTTTAGGATGACAACCTGCATGACAGTCCGTACCCCATTCAGGGATTTTTCTGCTAGAAGCGGCAGAGTTCATTCATGTGTCATCGTTTATCACGAGCGAATCAGCAGCGCCCTGCCAGCATGAGCTCCCCACTGCTCCGGCAGTGTATCTATTTTGGGAGCGTGTGCTCCTACCGCTGCAGAAAATAACACGGACCAGGGGTCAACACGCCGTCCCGCTGCAGCTATAAGACCCCCAAGCTTTAAATTATACCTATTCACGAGGATGGATGTTTTGCTGGATCAAGCTTGATTAAGTGTCTTTGGGAAGGTACCTCTGAGGAGCTGACTGGGCCCTTGCTGAATGAGGAATGTGGATTTGGCATTGGTACGCTCCAATCCTCCCAGCCTTTGCCCCCTCCAAAAAAAAAAACACTCCTGTGTTGTAACAGATGAATAATGAGGCTTTATTTAAGGTACTGGGTGCAGGTGTGCAACGTTTAGCCATCGTTTATCTGCAGGGGCCTGGAGACCTCAGCATCTGCTGGATCACTGCACTGACTCAGCGGGGGGCCTGGGAATGACCTGCCAGCAGGGGGTAGGATTGAGTTTGTGAGTGGAATGCCCCGCAATCTGCTCCATTATGGCCATTAACTCAGCTTGCTAAGTTACAGCATTATGGGAATATTTAGGATAGTGAGAAAACTGAGGCAGACCAGTAGGGATCACAAAAATGTTCCATATAATTAAACATAAATATTATATTATGGTAAACATGAAACCATTAGCAACCATGTGCTTTAACCTTACATCCTGATTTGTCACTTTGCTGCAGTAAATTCAGAGGAAACTTTCTTTCAGTCTGACATCCAGTTAGGCTGAAACAACAACCTTACAGCTTCACGGACATTACCAACCATGCAGCGGGGAAGAGAGATGACCTGTCGCTCTTAAGAATAAATCCTCCCCTGCGATTTCGCCTTGAGATGTGTACAGAAATCGGAGCCGCTCTCCTGCCAGTCAATGGTGCACAAATGAAGGCTTGCAACGGCAAACAATCCTGGTGTCTGATTCAGATGTTGACAGGCAGCGAATCACAGCACTAATCATTCACCGTGGTATGCATGTACCAAACATGTGGAGGTGTGGTGGCATAAGCAGCTTTATCGGGCGATACCGGTAAAAGGGGGAGGGCATCCTGTAAGCATACTTCATCCCTATAATCCACTGACGCTGATAAAATCATCCAGTTACATGGTGACTGGGCAGTAACATCCAGTGAATGGGTAGAGCCTCGACTGGCTCCGCCCACCAATTTCCAGCATTCATTTGATTTGCTGGGACATGTGAAATAGCTCCACCTTTGGGCTCAAGCTGGGCCGCCGCCCTCACTGTGACTAACAGATCCCCAGCTCGCCAAAGAGAGTGAGGTAGCAGTGACTGTTCTTATTTGCGATGATGATGGGCAAATCAAAACATTGGAATTCATGCATTATTCCACTGCTGTATTCCGTTGAGTGCCAAGGGCAGCAAAGACAGGCTCTGGTTTCCTGTTTTTAGGGCAACTTTAAAGTCACTTCAGACGGACTCCTGCCTCAAGTATTTCAAAAATTAAATAGCTAGCGAGTACAGTCAGAAGATTGTTAGCAGCCTGGTTAGCAGAATGTGCTGTTTCAATCTCCTAATCAAGGAACATGTTTATTTCATTTTTTGTGTAGTGACTGTTTATGGCCAACAGGGGGCCTCATTCAAACATGTGGCTTGAGTGGTGGTAAACTCAGGCCCTGAGCTGAGTTCAGGAAGACATCGGGCGAATGTGCGACCACCCGCCTGTACTTTCTTCAGCAAGGAAATGAGTAATACGACTGCGGCAGCAGGCAGCCAGGCCTGAGCGGCTGCCTCTTGTGCTGCGGTTTGGCTGCTGCCTGATGAGCCCTTTACAGCCTGTCTGGGCCCCGTCTGGCAGTATCTCCCGGACACAAGCCTCCAATAGCAGTCAGGATCAGAACATTTCACACAAGAAAAAGTGGAAAAGTTTATTACCAAGTGAAATACAAGCTTTCATGTACATACAGGAACATTAATTCAAGCTAATTATTATGCACAGAAACAGAGGGATTAACGTAGCTTGGAAAAGCAGACCTGCTTTTGACCAGCTAGGCATATTAATTCCCAGACATACTAGTTGCTTAACGTAGCGAATATTTAGCACTATTATGACAGATTTTATTGCCTTGTAATTGTGATATTCTGTACTACTGTGTTTGACTGTGCAGCACAGTGCAGTTTAATGGTTTGTTAGTCCAATGTATGTGACATTGCATTGCATTATGGGATACATTAACGTTTTCTTGTATTTCATACTTCATGTCTTTGTGCCAATCCTGTGGTTTACTCTGAACTCCCATGGGTGAATATTAGTATTCCTTAGCCTATTTTAGCCCTCCGCCGAGCTATGTTTGATAGTGGTGATATCCTACCAGCTGAGCCACGATTGACAGATGCATCTTCTCTCATTGCTAATGGCCACCGGGGTGCTATGCAGCACTCTTACAGTGGTCGCATGGACCCTCCGCCCCCGTTCTGAGATCAAAGGGGGGGTACAGGCCGACGTTCTGACAGCACAGGTGTCCATGCTGTGTCGCGGTATGAATTATGGACGGCCTGACAGGCGGCACCACTCTCCAGTACAGACCCCCAGCATGCCACCACCCGGAGTCCAGGGCCACATAGCCTGCATGCCGAGTGCAAGTAGACGCAGGCAGCTGCTTTCGCTGTCAATATACTCTACTTTACTTCATGGTAAACCATGGTGAATTTGGGGTTTTCAGAGGTGCAATGAATAAAGCTAAAAAAACAAGCAGCAGATGTATAACATAAAATAAGTCAGTATATAAATCAAATAAAATGTCAGCTGTCCTTATTTTAACTTATAAAGAAAACATGCTGTAGAAATGCTACATGTTTCTGTGATGGAAGCTCTTGGGCTCCATTATGATGCCTTATAAAGTGCAGCTCTTCAGTTGGTAGTTCTCAGAGGTGACCTTGTTTACACGCGGACGGCAGTGGTCCATCAGCCCGGAGGGGGGTCCCCAGGGGTGGCATCACCTTGGGCATGAATCGCTGTGAAGTCGTGGGATAAAGATCTGTATCGGCTACAGCATCTCCTGCTGTACACGCTCGAAACCAGCAGGCTAGGATAGGCTGAGGAGATACCAGAGAGGAGGACGCAAGACCACTCGCCCTCTGAAGTCAAGCCCGTCGCTTAATGACATGCAGGTCACTTCGCAGGGAATACTGATCAAGACACATCACAGAGTGCCGGAGTTAAATGGCCACTTTCAGAGCGGCAGCAGAAGAGGAAGTGGAAAATGACACGATGAGGGGTGGAAACCAGATCGCGAGGGAACGCCAAGAAGAGGAAGCAAAAATTAACCAAGCAGGAGTGTGGATGTGATCCTCACACCGAAGGGCTGCTGTGTGCAGATCAGCGATGATTAACCAAGCAGGAGTGTGGATGTGATCCTCACACCAAAGGCCTGCTGTGTGTAGATCAGCGAGGATTAACCAAGCAGGAGTGTGGATGTGATCCTCACATCGAAGGCCTGCTGTGTGCAGATCAGCGAGGATTAACCAAGCAGGAGTGTGGTTGTGATCCTCACACCGAAGGCCTGCTGTGTGCAGATAAGCGAAGATTAACCAAGCAGGAGTGGGGATGTGATCCTCACACCGAAGGCCTGTTGCGTACAGTCAGCGAGGATCAACCAAGCAGGAGTGTGGATGTGATCCTCACACCGAAGGCCTGCTGTGTGCAGATCAGCGATGATTAACCAAGCAGGAGTGTGGATGTGATCCTCACACCAAAGGCCTGCTGTGTGTAGATCAGCGAGGATTAACCAAGCAGGAGTGTGGATGTGATCCTCACATCGAAGGCCTGCTGTGTGCAGATCAGCGAAGATTAACCAAGCAGGAGTGGGGATGTGATCCTCACACCGAAGGCCTGTTGCGTACAGTCAGCGAGGATCAACCAAGCAGGAGTGTGGATGTGATCCTCACACCAAAGGCCTGCTGTGTGCAGATCAGCGAGGATTAACCAAGCAGGAGTGTGGATGTGATCCTCACACCGAAAGCCTGCTGTGTGCAGATCAGCGAGGATTAACTAAGCAGGAGTGTGGATGTGATCCTCACATCGAAAGCCTGCTGTGTGCAGATCAGCGAGGATTAACCAAGCAGGAGTGTGGATGTGATCCTCACATCGAAGGCCTGCTGTGTGCAGATAAGCAAAGATTAACCAAGCAGGAGTGGGGATGTGATCCTCACACCGAAGGCCTGCTGCGTACAGTCAGCGAGGATCAACCAAGCAGGAGTGTGGATGTGATCCTCACACCAAAGGCCTGCTGTGTGCAGATCAGCGAGGATTAACCAAGCAGGAGTGTGGATGTGATCCTCACACCGAAAGCCTGCTGTGTGCAGATCAGCGAGGATTAACTAAGCAGGAGTGTGGATGTGATCCTCACATCGAAAGCCTGCTGTGTGCAGATCAGCGAGGATTAACCAAGCAGGAGTGTGGATGTGATCCTCACACCGAAAGCCTTCTGTGTGCAGATCAAATTTCCAAGCACATACATTAGCCAGGATGTTCCGGCCTTCATGCCGATCGGGAGTTTATTCTGAACTCACTCCTGTGACACCTTAGCGAGCAGCAGTTTCCGTGAATATATTTTCTATTAGGTTCCCCGGAGAGGTGAAAATTCATCATTCAGGTCATTTTCGGAGGCTTGTAGCTTTTCATGACTTAAAATATATCTTGAGATACATCCATGAATGATTGGCGAGAGCTGAAAGGAACACATTCGGAAGAAGGAATATTAATTCACACCTATGGAGAACGTCATACGGATGCGGGAGGGAGCTGGTCTAACTGGGGGAGGCCAGGTGGAGAAGCAGGACCCGATGGCTGCAGCTTCAGCAGAAACAGGAATAAAAAAGGGATGGGGGCAGCGCTGCACCTGCAAGTGTCTGGACTGATGAGGGGAAGGGTGGAGGAAGACAGATTATGTGAGTCAGAGCAGCCGGCGCCCGGTCGAAGATTGGCAGACGGGGAAAATCTACCCAGAGCCGTCATCTGTAACTTCCAATTAACACACATCTCTAATTACTGCATTAAAAAAACCCAACATCAGCCGTTTGAAACTGGAGAACATACTTGACATTTCAATGCCAATGTCACGTTCAGTTCAGAGCAGTTTGCAAGCCAGAGATGCTCTTTCTGGATTTTACGGGAATGATGGTGACAGACAATGACTCCATTTTAGCTGTTATCAGACTGGCTTACAGTTCTGCCCATCTAAACGGGCTGCTGACACTCGCCTTACTATGCAGGCTGTCACGTCCTAAGCTGTGGCCCTGATTGCCGGTACAATCAGTTTCGTTCCGCTAATTAGCCTTTTGATTGAATGACGTGAGTGAAATGACAGCACATGCTGTATGTCCCCTGAAGGTGACTGTACGCCAGGTGACACTCTTACCAAACAGCTCTCGTTTTTCTGTTTCCCTCTCCTCTCAACCTCTCTATCCAAAGACAGTCTGGGCTCCACCCTCATCCCCATCCCACGGTCATGCAGTTCAATACATCACCCCGCCTGGAGCAAGTCTTAAAGGGACATATAGGTGTGTGTGTGTGTGAGTGAGAGATTGAGAGAGAGAGAGAGAGAGAGAGAGAAAGAAAGAGAGAGAGAGATAATGAAATTGTGTGTGATATAAAGTTGACATATGTGTGCATATGTGCTTTTTTGTGTTTGGGGGAGAGTAAAGTCCTCCATCAGTTCATATGTGGATATGTGTGTACATGCATAATCTTCAACTGCCAGCATTAGCATAACAATGTATGGCACTCCTGGTCAGGACTCTGTGCTCAGTAGATTGTTAGTTCAAATCTCATGTCATCATTAGGCCCTTAACTCCCAGTTGCTTCCGGGACTGATACCCTGCCTTCTCGTTCGCATGTCACTTTGGATAAAAGCTTTAACCAAATAAATAAATCTGTCCATGATGAAACATTTTAACCTGCACATTTCTGTCCCTGCCTCTGTTAAAAAGTGTCATACATTATGATCTCTGGGACTTAAACTGCACCACCAAAGCTGATCAGTAAAGGACTGAACCATTATACTTAATCTCCAGGGGTGCATATTTTGCAAACACCGATGTGTTTTAGAGTCCTGTGGTACACTGTGAGTCCATCCTTATGACGTACACCCTTCATTCTTTACATTCACAGGAGGTGTTGTAGGTTCTGACATGCCCTGTGAAATATTCATGCTTTATTTGGGGCTTTGGGATTGACGTGGAATGGTAAGGACTGGATGGAGGATGAAGTGCTTCTGGGAATCCTGGGCATCGATCCCTGTTCCGCTCTGTATTCTCTGGGCCGGTCGTCATATCCTTCCCCTCGTCACCATCGCCTTGAAGCACCACACGGCTGGAGTCGGCCCTGACAGAGGACTACTGTTAGTCTCAGCCATATCCCCCAGAAATGAGCCACTTAAGTCCTTGGAATTGGGCATGTAAAACTGTTTAAGGCCAGAGAACAGCCAACTGTTTTCATTTACGTGGAAGAGATGAGGTTGCATCAACAGGATCGGCGCAGTGTGGCTTACAGTGGCGACCGGGGACACCATTATCTTCTCCCATATTCCCATGTCGGCCCGAATCGCATACCTCCGTATCCATATTAGCTGAAACAGAACAGCTGCCTGCTACATTTTAGAAAAAGACAAGAAGACCCGGAAACTGCAGTACTATGAAGTGATTTTATTTTACAGTGAAGACGGGTAAAGCTTGAGGGGCCAGCAGAGCTTTCACTGAGTGATAAAAAGTACACACTGCCGGGTATAATAAATGCCTCTCATTTGTTTTTCATTTCATTTGGCGGAATAAAACCTGCGGCAAGAAAGATACTAGCCCGAAAACTCTGTGATTCTGGGATGTCTTCACTAAGTTCCAGAGATCCCAGGGGCTGGCATCAGCCTCTATGAGACTCCCGGGCTGCTTCCAGAAGCGGAAGAGCCTCTGCCTATCACCCCAAGCCCATGCTACACAGATTAACGATAAGCTAATTAGCTACGAGGGTGACAAATGCATGTAAGTGCAGGCAAGCGGGGGCTGGGCGTGAATCACTATGCCAAAAGTCTTAGGGCATTTACACGCGAAGGAAACCCCTAGATCTTCTTTTGTATGTCCCTACTGGTCACAAAATCAGATTGCTGTCCATTAAATGGCAGGTCCAAATTTGGCACTGGTCCTCTGCCCTACGGTAGGTGCTTAATGAGGAAAACATCTGAGTGTAGAAATACAGATTAAATATTAAGTCTTTTTTAGTCACAAAATTACATTTTTGCAGTGATCAATGGAGGCCAATCTACTACCTAATATGGAAAAAACAGGCTACAGTGTGACTTTGGAGGATCCGCAGCAACACGGCATCTCCCAGGCGAAGGAAAAGTAGACACACTGCATATGGAGATCTGCAGCAGGGCTCCTGCTTCGCGTCCATCGGTTCTGCTGTGTCCCCAAGCCTCTGCTTCCTGCTCTGACATTCCTCAGTTCATCCAGTAACCCTGGGCACTGGAACTTTTCTGCTGAAATGAGTTGATCATCCCAGGTGGATGAGACACTGGCAAGGCCTTGTTCAGGTTTTCGCTGTTTCCAGAGCGTCTTGGAGCCTGTGGTGAGGACCGTGAGACACTGAGCTAAAAGCCTGTCCTTCTAGAGCTCCTACAGTTCTGACTCCTGGCTAGACGGCCCTCAGATTTCATGATTCATTTTCCCGTAATCACCTTCGTCTCTGAGTCATCCACACGGACAGGCGTTTGTCTGCAGTTAAATGCATTCAGGGTCCTTGATGGTGGCCTGTGTGTGTGCAGGGGAAATTAACCCACTTTTGGAGGACGGGTGGTTGTAACACACACATGCAACACACGCAAACACTGGACAATAAACAGTTGAATAGCTAATTGAGTTAGCAGTTAGCAGTATTGAATATAACATGGTATACGATCAAAGGCAAGGCCTTATGTACCCTGGCTTTAAGTGAATTCCATCAATCTCAGTCACCTCACAAATATTCCCTGCAAGGTGGGTGACATGTTCCTAGTTTATCTTTCCCCATCCTTTTGAGAAAGACCAAAAACGATCACAAGGTTCAAGTAAATCTGCAACTGGCTCCCTCCATGGCGATCCTGAATGCCCAAACAGCCTAGAGTACATGTAGACTGTCTGAAAACTTCAGGAAGACATGCAGGGTTGCTGTTATCTTGCTTAGACGGGTCGGGGAGTCCGTAAAACGTCATTTAATGGGGAATTTGCAGTCTGTGAAGGAAAATAGCTGGGGTGGGACATCGGGTAAACCAGCTGCCTGGGCTACAGCTTGTTCAGGAAAGAGGCATTCACAGAATCTCTGTTAAATGGATGTCGCAGGGAGAGAGAAAGCGAGGGAGGGGGAGATAGAGAAAGAGAGAGGGAGAGAAAGACAGGGGGAGAGAGAGATACCCCATTTCCGAAAGCAGGCAATTCAGAACAGACCTGCAGGCTGATACAGCTCATCAGCGCAAAAACCTGTTAGCCTGAGCTCCACTGTGGAGGTAGGAGCAGGATTTGCCCTCGACATTGGAGGCATCAACACCTGGTGGGAGGGAGGGGTAGGCAGTGGGGACCAGAGAGGGAGAAAAGATCAGAGGGGGGCTAATCCTACATGCTTAAAACCCCATGACACATGAAGCCATAACTCTGTTCATAAGCGAGCAACACCAATTAATCTTTGATACCCGACCAGCAGGGAGCCAAAGATTTCCCTCTATGGAGTAGGGG
>JABFEA020000067.1:34827797-34860859 GCA_019775915.2 Cyphomyrus plagiostoma
CCCCCCCCCCCCCCCCCCCCCCCCCCCCCCGGCCGCCCGGCCCCCGGCCCCCGCCCGCCGCGCAGGACTGCTACAGAACCTTGTAGTCACTGTCAGACAGGATGATGCAGCTGTACATTCCACACCACGAAGCACCACTTTGGGGGAGGTGTGTGTGTGTGTGTGTCCTGTAATGATCTCAGGTACCTGTAGGGGGCGTTAGCACTTTCATTGGCATTCTTTTAATCTCTCCAGCATAACTTTTATTCCATTAGAGGCATGTGATGTGGCCCTATGTTTCGAGGTGAGGGGGGTAGATGCTTCACCCTGTAACAAATGTTCCCTTGGAGAAAGGATCATTTTGGTCTTCACATCCCCTGCCCCTGCTTCTGCCTGCACCCAATGCTCATTAGAGGATGTGGGTGAACCATATCATGTGAACCCCCCTCCCCATATCATGATAGTTGCAGTAAATGAACACAAAAAACAGCAGCTCTGAAGGAGAACCTCCCCCAAGGAAAAATCAGCCCGTGTTCAACACTCTGTCTCAGGGAGTAAATGGCTTCGACATGCATGCAGACTGACGGCAGAAAAGGAGCATAGTTAGAGCTAATTAATTAAAAGCCAATTAAGAACCAAAACTGGCCCAGTTAGAATCACAGAGGAGCGACAAACCTGGATTTATCAAACGTTAAATTGCTAAAAAATGAAATATTTACTTGTCCACCAGAGAGGGAAAGGTAAGATGTGCAAATGGTTAAAGGCAAGACAGTCCGGCGAGGGAAATAAAAGGAGAGTGAGTTGAACATCAACCAATTTAAAATAATGAGCCTCCCCCCATGCATGCCGCGACACAAACACGGGGAAGTGATGCACACGAGGCGTCCTCCTTTCTGCTCTGGAGCCCCCGCAGACCCGCTCGCCGAGCCCGTCTTCCAGCCACCGCATTCGCATCCTTCCCTGCACAGAGAAAGTTCTGGATATTGCGTCCAAACTGCTGAAAAGCGAAAAGTAGGTGGCCGTCACCTGACATCCGGCTGAAGTCAAATGCCAGCATTGCCCCTCGTTTGAATAGTCCTGATTCCAAGTTTCCGCTGCGCTCTGCCCCTGGGGATTCTGGGATATGAAAAGAATGGGAGATAAAATGAGGAGAAGAGAGACAGAAGAGGGATTCTGCATGAAACCTTCCCCTCTGAGGACACCATTTGCTGCCCCAATGCCCTGTGCCCTGTGGTTACGTCCCATCAGACAATTGCCCTCCTCCACCTTGGGTAAATCTCTGGGTAACGCAGCTAAATTGCATTGTCCGTCTCCATCACATACATGGCTGCACCTCCATGATGTTATGGGATCAGACAGTGCCGTTTCAAATACAAGTATGACAAAAAGCCCAAGTCTGTAACTCACAGCCGAGACCCAAGAAGCGCCATATGAGTATTCGATGAAAAAATAAAAAGGTGGTGCCACCCCCCCACCCCCCAATGTCACAAAGGCTCCCCATGTCCCATTGATCTTTTGTAGATAATTGCTCAGAGACTTATATAAGCATCCTGCTACCAAGGTCCCTTACTTAGGCGTGTGTTCAGATACAGTCCATCTGACAGTGACTCATTCTCCCAGCGCTCGCCCGCACGCTCCAGCTTCCAGTGCCTCTGTGAGGATTAGAGTTTCCCCGTCAGATATTCACCCCCACCCCCCTAAAAAATGTTCTCTTCAGATTAACCATAAAACAATGGCAGGGCTTAGTTTACGAGGACGGGGGCAGTCAGGCCCAGACTGGCCCTGGAGCGGATCTCAAAGAGGATCCGAAGATGAAAGAGGCTTGGAGGCAAATTAAAAGAGGGTGAAACCTCACTGTCGGCCATGTAGCTGCAGAGAGAGAGGGCTGCTGTTGGGGGGTGGGGGGGGGGCAGTGAGACAGAGGGGGCTGCTGGGAAAATCGGCTGGTGGGGGGGGACGGCAAGATAGAGGGGGCTGCTGGGAAGATCGGCTGGTGGGGGAGTGGGGGGGGGGCAGCTAGACAGAGCACAACAACGTGCAGTTCCCAGTCCCAGACCGTGCACGGTTGTAGCGCTTTGTAACGTTCTCCAGAGGTTCTCTTTTAGTTTCATGTGCTCTTATTTATGAAATTAACTGAGGACATTTTCTTCTGGACGCCTAATGCATTACGAAGGCTTGGTGTGGTGCCGCCGCTGTTTACAAAGAGCTGGGGGTTAAGGGCCTTATTTAAGGGCCTGCAGACATCTGACTGCCCTGCCAAGGCTCAGAGCAGCAACCCTGCGCTAACACACAAAGAGGGTAACCTGCAGAGTCACTCACCACTCAGGGAATTCCAAGGCATTATGTTGCCCAAACCAAAAGGTGAGCAATAGCACCCCTGGAGGATTTTAGAGGCATAAATCATTGGGTATTCCTCCAGAGGCAGTAGATGGGAGGAGGAATTGAAGAAGTCTTCTTGAGTTGGGGGGGCTTTGTGTGTAGCTAAGCCATCACAGACTGTCACTGCAGATGCTTGACACAGACCACGTCTGAGGCGGGAGTTAGGTAGGGTTGAAATGCATTTCACAATCACTCCATCACATTTGCCAGGGAGACGTTCAGAAAATCCTCGCAATTGAAAAAATTCACAAATAATACTCACCCCCCACCCCCCAGCCACCACCCATAACAGTCTGAGCCAGAACAATAACAAAATACATCTATTTATTTCCAATTTCTAAAGAACCGCTATTGCACTGCACACTTTGCATGTCAAATCGCTTTGTCATTTTCCCATCAAGACCTATTTATATAATATACAAACCATCTAAATGATGCCCCTGTATATTGGGAGTTACTACTTTACACACTGGGAGGCCGTTAATAAAAATGCAAAATTAATGTTGCTGAAAAGTTACTACAAGAAACGCAAGATCTCAGTCACAAAGCCAGCTAACACGTGAGTGAGATGTGCAAGGCACACAAGCCCACTTTTAATATGAAAGGTAGCATGCAGTTACACTGACAGATATTATGTATCATTAATGCAGACGCTCCTGTACTTACAAACTTTCAACTTACGAACTTTCAGACATACGAACGAAGAGGACTGTAAGTCCAAATCGTGTTTGTTGGGCTCCCATTTCCTGTCCGCAAAATCTATTTTTTTTTCAGGGTGCCAATTCCGCCTAATATAACTTCTGGCCGCTACTCCCGCCGCGCAGCAGCGTGGCCTGCGGACTCCCAGCATTATATGATTTTATGTCATCTGAATCATCTTCAGTGTTGTCCTTAGCTTATGAATCATCAGTGACTTTCTGCGCTCTTTCTTCAAGCTCCAAAAATATTCCTGTTTAATTGTTCACTCACAAATAACGGGAACTGGCAATGTGAGTGTGCGAGTGCAGAGGGTTACTGTGTGCATTTTACTCATCGCCCTCTTTGTTTGTTTCCTTAAAAAAGATAAAATATATCTGGGCATCTTGTGGTGACTTCCATGGTGATGATTTTCAGGTTTCAATGTTCTTAACTTCCCAACATATACAAACACACTTGACTGGGACATCTTAAATCCTGTTGGCCAGCCTTGAAATTAAGATGACACTGGCCTCTGTAGCAGGTCATGTGATCTTATTTTGGGACAGAGGGGGTCTGCTTCAAGGCTGTATTTAGATGCACTCGCCAGCAGTGGAATGATGGGAGTTGTTTTCTTGGCATGGACATCTACACGGGGGGAGTATGTTTGGTATCTGCCCCAACCCCCCCACCCTCTTGGCACACACATAGCTCCAACAGTATTGTAGGGACGTGTATCTACCACACACACAGATCTACGCCCTAAACCTACATGACTCCTCTACTACATGCACCAAGGTCAAAGAAACGCCAAGCTCCGATTGGCCTTGAGCTCACTGTGATTGTGCTCCAGACAGCTGAATAATACCATTGACTAGCAAGACAGCAAAATCAGAGATTCAAATTGGAAGGTTGTGGGGTTACATCCTATCGCTGTGAAAAGTGGGTCCCAGGAGACAGCGGGAGGGGACTCTACATTCAGGGCAGGCCGCGGGTGAGACACAGAGCCAGCGTGACATCACAGCGGAGCCCCTCCCCCAGTCTTGACTACGCCTGGTGAACAAACTGGGAAGGCTTCACGATGGGACTGCTGAAAGCAGGTGCGCCCTGCTCGAAGTCATAAACCTGTCACCAATTAGTGGCGGAAATCTGAAGCGATGCGCTTGACTGTAGAATGCAAGCGCCTCGGAGAGACACCTCTCACAACACGATCTGTCATCCCCCACACACCCCGGTCTGCCCTCACGGGGCCATTTTATATTGGACACAGATTTATTTTGGACTGGTCAAGGTAGCTGGCTAGTCATATTTCCGCCAACAGATGTACAGAACTTGGCGACAGTCACCATTATCAAAATCAAGGTGACTCGTTATGGACTCGTTAAGGGCTTCTGAAGGATACCTCAACTGGGGGATGTTTGTGAGGCTGAGGCACAGACGTGAGTCGGGGGAACAAGACTCGACAAGTTTACGACATCGACACTAATATGCGGCATTGGGAGGGGCTTTCAGGAGAGGCTGGATTAAGAGAACCCCCACGATGGTGATCGCGTTGGCTGTCATTGTTCATGCTCTGCCGCAGAACCTGCAGCTGCGACCAAGAAAAAAAACACACAGCCTCCTGTAAAATTGTCTCAGGAACATCAGTGCTTAAGTCAGTATTACGTGGCTGCTTGATAAATCAAGTGAGAACCAGAATTAAAATTCGGTTTATTGCTCAGGGATGTTCACAGATTGTTGTCAATGGTACTCATAAATACAGCAGATACACAGTTAAGAGAAGACAATGGTTGTATATAGTCTGGCTGGTGTACAGTGTGTGTGTGGTTGATGACGGATATAAAGTGCAAAAGCGCATATCACAGCTAGAAATGTCGCAATAAATATATGTACAGTACGATGCAGCAAAGGTTATTTACAGTGAGTTATTTACAGTGAGTTATATACAGGGAGTTGTTTATAGTGATGATTGTATTGCAGTGATTCTCAAACAGAGGGACGCCAAATAATTTGTCACAAGACCCTTTTCTTCATTGTCCAACCCCCATGCCAATTTTATCATTGTCAGTCTGTCGGGGATTGGCCCATCACTCAGCAAATTTTAAGGAGTCACTAGATTTCATCAGTGGCTCCGTAAAATGGGGGTGGATAATTCCAAGAGGCCTAAAGAACATGATTGGGGACCCAAAATGATATAATTTCATGGGGCCCAAAATCTGAAGCAGGGACCCTAAATGTGACCATTTTTTGGGGGGGGGGGTCTCCAGACAAAAAATTTACAACCAATGAGGCTCCGGGTGGTAAGAGTGACTGAGTCAGCAGTTCAGGAGAGTGATGCCTTCTGGGAAGAGAACGTGTTCTCGTCCCTGTTTGGTTTGGCTCGCGTCTGTCCCTTGAGGTCCGACATGTGTGCATCCCGGAGGTGCTGTAATCGCGTGTGCATGTTCATGTGTGCATCCCGGAGGTGCTGTAATCGCGTGTGCATGTTCATGTGTGCATCCCGGAGGTGCTGTAATCGCGTGTGCATGTTCATGTGTGCATCCCGGAGGTGCTGTAATCGCATGTGCATGTTCATGTGTGCATCCCGGAGGTGCTGTAATCGCGTGTGCATGTTCATGTGTGCTTGTAGTCATGGACCTGAACCTACAGGAGAACCGGCTGATTTTCCCCTGCTGGAATGGTGACAGCTTGCAGTCTGCGTCCACTTTGGTCTCTCCGTCTGACGCTTGTCTGGGGGGCACCGAGACATGAGTGCAGTGAGAGCTGCCCCCACCCCCCTCAGGGAAAAGGCAGAAGATACCCGCAGCAGTAAAAGCGAGAAAACTACTTGCAACTGGCAACTGGGGGGGGGGGTGGGCAAATAACAGAAAGCATCTTTGACGTTCGTGGATGAGAGGACACACAAACAACGGCTATTTCCATTAGTGCATCGACGGTCCAGCCCCTGAGAGATCTGGGCTGACTGAGTAACCTGAGCTGCAAATACTGTGATCAGAGCGGGCGGAGGGGGGGCACTGGCTGACACAAAACATATCATTGGTTTATAAGTTTTGCCCCTAGGTAAGAAACATTGGTCCTCTTATGCCTCCCTCATCCTGGCATCACCCCTGACTAATGAACAGTCACCCTCTGGTCCAATCCAGCCCTGCTGTCTGCACATCAAACACATCACAGCAGACTGGAAGTTTTAAAGACCCACAAAAACAGGCCAATCACAGAACACGCTACCATGAAGTAACACACTTCAAACCGCAGAATTATTGCTGTGGCACTTACATACAAGAAATGGAACTCATGAAACTCTAGTGATAAACAGTGTGAAACATCATTCATTCATCATCATTCATCAGTCATTCATTTAGAGCTGAATTCGTACATTTCACATTAGTTGGCTGCCTTTGTGTGGCCCCTTGCAGTGTGCATGTGTGAGTTGTCACATTTCAGCTGCCATTTGAGCAGGATGAAACTCTTAATTAAAATGAATTCTGAGACAGGACAGTGGGATTAGGTATTCTCAGAAACACCGACCTTATCGCATCGAATACATTTGCAAGCACGGTAGATAAATGTAATCCATTCAGAGGTGGCATACACATTCACGCGTAAAAAAAGGGAAAAAAAAACTAATCAAAGGTGAGATCCGGCGTGCTGGAGATGGACCTTATCTAGCAGATGGATTATCACAGTCAGGAGAAAACATCTCTCTCCTCCTCACTACTTCTCACAAATAGCTGTGAACCTTATCACACCTTCCTGGCAAACGTGTTGATACCAGTGGAAAATGGCGTGTGGGGGGTGGGGACGATGGCATGCAGTGTTCATCCCTCAGTTAGGCGAAAAGACAAAACTGTGCATTTAAGAGGCACTTTACCACCTGAGACACAGGCCATTGTGCCCTGAGACCACCAGGGGGCGCCACCAGCCACTGCCACGTCGGGCCACTAGCTGCTAGTTTCATCATATGAACATCCTGTAACTGCACTAGTGGATGCTTGATGTTGTTGCAGGCTGCACTTCAATTTCCTGTCGGGTATTACTAAAGTCGGCATTCAAGGATGCAGAGATTCAAAAGCTTTTTTGTCATTTGTACAAGTACAATGAAATACTTGCTTGCGTACCTCCCTGCAGAATTAAACAACAAATAACAATGGAGCACAATAGATAGTAAACAAAAGAAAAGCGAGAATAACAACATGCATACAATGCACATACCATATATGGAATATATAAGCAATATACAATAACATTCTATCTATCTATCTATCTATCTATCCATCTATCCATCTATCCATCTATCGTTCGTGATGAAGGCTTGCCCCACACACCGCCTTTGCATTTCTCCCCGCAGCCAATCTGAGGCGCTGCTCTGTCCTCCACAGCCCAAGGGTTACGGCCGAGCTTCAAGAATATATACAGAAATAAAACATTTCTGCAGTTATGCAAATGAGCCCCCCTCCCCGGTTTACCTTTCAGCACAGGCACCAGCAGTTTATAGAGAGGAACCAGCGGCAGCTGTCAGAGCGTGAACACCTCCCGCTAATTAGGGGGTCCGGCGGGAGGGGATCGCATCCCCCACTCCGTGTCGGGCTCGCTTCGCCGCCCGCGCAAACTCACGTGCGTGCAGTTTGTTTCTCAAGTCTCAGGGGGACGATCTCATCTTTGAGGCGCAAGTAGCACTAATTAATCCTGGGGAGGAACATAGGTGTTCATCTCACGGCAGACGGACCGATGGAAACCAGAGGAAGAATCTGTCCGAGGAAAACGGCGGACGAAGAGAGACCCCAGCCTGCTCAGTTTACGCATGTAAATGCTCATTTATTGTTACACTCTTCATACTGTCACTTTACTGGCACACTATGGATATTTGTGATTGTTGTTTTACAGACGTGCCATCACTTCTGCTGGAAGTTCTGCGAGTCTCCCGTCAAGTGATAGTCGCTCCCTGCCACCCGCGAATGACGCGCAGTGTCCCGGAAACGTGTCGCTCCGCTATCAGCGGTGGTAAAATTACCCAGCAAGAGGGTTTACCGCCACAGTCTTACGCGACACTACTTCATGGGCGGTATCTAATTTTTAATACCGTCATACTGTGCAGACATTATATCACCATATACAGTATTTTGAAGGCAGCAGTCTTTCAACTTTTGCTGGGGGTGGAGGATGATGGAAGTATACAATACTTCCATAATACCGCCCAAACCTAGCCAGCAGCCCCCCTCACCTCCTCTCCGTAGTGCCTCATCCACCTTCCAAACTCAAAATGCCTAAGGTGGGATGCGTAGTTTTATTGTTTACTGTTTAATGTCTGGTCTCTTCATGCTTATGTGCCCTGTTTTACTGGGCTGGAGCTGGGCAGCCAGGCATTTCACTGCACATTGTACTGAAGTAAAGCTGTGTATTATAAAACCATGAAATGTTGAACCGTGAGATTTAGATTAAGATCAAGATCCAGATTAGCTTTATTGATCCCAGAGGGAACTTCTGGGTTCCATGCAGCACAGCATTATCTGTGTATATTGTGGGGGTAAGCTGGGGGGTAGGTTTAATCAAGCCACACTTGTTAGAATGGAGCCGCCCTTCATCTCCTGGGTCTGGTGGGTGGGTTGAGAGGGGGTATGGGCCCATTAATAGGAGGTTGAAAAACTGTCTTATGTCACTGACAGGCTATTTGCTAGATTAAAAAGACGCATTTCATAGAGTCCTAGCAAAGCAAGAGAACCTGCCAACTTCATGGGAGATGACTCCCACCCCATGGCGCCTGACAGTAAACAAACACACTTTGAGATTCTGTCACACACTCGTGTGTGTGTGTGTGTGTGTGTGTGTGTGTGTGCACGCGCGCGCACATGCGTGTGTGTGTGTGTGTGTCAGAGGCTGGCTGACACAGGGCATGACTCTCTTTTTAATAAAACAAATCTCCACAAAGATGACAGTAACAAAAACAGGGCTGTTCTGTTGCTAGTATTTGAAGAATGTGCCACAGATACAATTTGTTATCAGTTTCCATGCGCTCCTGAATTTCCTTTGGTTGGAGTCGGGATTATATGTTGCATTAAAGCGAGCGTTGGTGCGTCAATAATGGCAGGTAAACAAACGTGCAGGCGTGTATTTGTGCCAGAATGTTCTCAGATGCAGACACAGGTCTTTTGCACTTCACTCTGCGCTTGTCCTCGAGATTCATCGTTCTGCCACTTGGCTTTGTACATCTTTGAGCCTGGGCTTTGCTCGGCTGTGGTAAGACCCTCAGAGCCACCTTCTCACCCGCTGACCACTTACAGCCATCCCACGGCTCCCGCCCCAGTTGCGCGGGATGATATTGCAAAGGGGTCATCAAAGAACAAGAGAACCCAACGTGAAACACGAGATGTTTCCTTGTCACGGTTCCAGGCACCAGAACACTGCGAGATAAAGAAATGAATGGATGTTCTTCGTTCATTCCAGAGCAGCATGACTGCCACCTGAAATATTACAGAACAGCCTTCACACTGCAGGGGGTGCCACAGTGGGTACCTCTGTCTGATGTAACCATCAGCATCTTAGATCCTCCGTCCTGCCAAAATATATGAAGCACCAGAGGCTCTGAGAATTCACAACTTCCGGTACAGAGTGTGAAAACCGTGTCGAGAATCAGGCAACCCAAGTGGGATTAAAAAAAGAACAGGAGAGAGGGAGGAGAAAGCTATTTCTGCCATGAAACAGGGAGTAAAAAAGGTGGAGGAGAAACAAGACCCATCCCCGGTGGATTTTGAGCAAAGGATCCCTTTTTGGGGGTGAGAATGTGGGCTTCTGTCACATCTCCATCGAATGCATGTCAGCCACTGAACGCCTTGACAGTGTGATAGTGCCTTCCTGCAGTCACACCCCCACCTTCAATAAATACATCATCCAGCATACATTTGTTCACCCCCACCCCTCCCCCCAGCTGGTACCTGGCTCAGTCCATGTGATCTCCCAACATTCGATGGCACTGTTGGTTGCCCATCGCTGAACGTGTTTGTCAAATTGGACCACGGAATGAAGAAGAAAGCTCATTGGCAAGATGACTAATGAGATATGGGACGGGGGGCAGCTGGGGGTCAGCTTTCCCAGCAGTCCCTCTCTCTCTCTCTCCCTCTCTCTCTCTCTATGCACGCTCGTGGAGAAGCAGGGTAATCCAAAACGAGAGCCCCGGATGACTGTGGCTTGAACGACCTGCGACCCAGCCACAAAAAGGTAAATCATGCAATTAGACAAACTGCACGGACATAATTAAAATAATAGCAGCGGTTCAAGGCGAGTTTCAACTGTAGCGGGCAGGATGTTTATCAGCATCGTTCATTATGGTGGGTTACCTCACCTGCTGCCAACATCAAGGCCCAGGAGGATTCAAATAATTAAACACGGACATGCAGTAAATTAGATGACATCTATCACCCTTATCTGTGGGTAAATTTGCCCCAATTGCTCATAAACCTCTTTTTCTTTCAGAGGTAAATGGAGGGACCCTTTGGGGAGATTTAAACTTAGATATTAATAAATCAACACAGTAAAATCACCAAATCAGAAGACAAATGGAATACAATTTCACATGTTTACTAGTAAACATGTCATTGGCTGGAGAGGAACAATTCATCTAAGAAAATACTGATATAAATCAATTTTATCAACAGGAATTGCCTAATAAAAGTTTGACAACTCTGTGAAAATTTGCCGGGAGATCGGATTCATGTCATGGAGGTTGGCCACTGGAACACTATCTCCCAGAATGGAGACCCTTCTCAATGGCACCATGGCGCAGAGACTGTAATTATCTTCAGAGGTTCTGTGTGAATTATGGGTCACAGATCCTGCCTGAAAGCTTCGTTTTTTAAATGTATCATTTTATTGTCATTGTCATGCGTTCAGAAGTTAAAGGCGAGAGTGAGAAGAGCAGTGGTCACAGGGTCAGGATTATGCGATGTGTGCTGTGTTTATAGCGCTCACTGGCCAGTCACCCCTCAGCCCTGATAAACACCGCAAGTCCCTGTAATTCTCAGGCTGATGCTCTGCTCATCCAGCATCTGCTGAAGCCTGTCAATATGGCTGGGATTTACTTTCAGTGTGGACACAGCATCTACAGAGCAAGCCATTCATCCACCCATCCATCCATCCATGCTCATCAAGTCTTTCAACAAATAACATGGTACACACACACACACACACACACACACACACACACACACACACACACACGACTGCATTCATATCTTTGAGGGTACATTCATTCATACATTTCTATGAGCAAAACCTTAATCTGCACATAAGCGATAAGAATACATTAAACTTGGGGGGCACTGGTCCACCCTGTTAAAGCACAGAAATTCTTTCAAAAATACTATTGAAACACCTGCAATTTGCTGAGCTGGTCTGTTTTTATACTGGCCAAACTGGTTAGGAAACCCTTTAGAAAAGGACTAATGAGAGGTACTTCATGGCTGTTTGAGCTGCTGGTCATTTAAGCTGCCCTGAAAACAATCATAAACAAAGGCCAGGCAACATCGGGCTGGTAAACTTCTAACGACTTTGCCGTTTGTCCACAGCACTTTCGGAAGCTTGGCTCTTTGAACAGAATGACAGGCGTACAAACAGAAGGCACTGAAAAGGCGGCGGCCATGGGACACGGCGTTATGGCGGGAATTCTGCCTTCGGGGGGGGGGGGGGGGTGAGCTGTCCACATTTGCATAATCTGCATAATTTGCAGTGGGTTCCATAAAACTGGGGTGTCAGACATGATGATCTTCTGTTGGGGTTTTGGGACATCGGTGGGGGGAGAATGGGCAGCTCCAGGGAAGCAGCGGGCCTCCAGCTCACCCCTCGCCCCCCCAACACAGAGACATTGTTCCAGAACCTTTCATCTCTAACTCCCCGTTTTGCTTGTATCATAAGCCACAAACTGGTTTGATTCGTCACGACCCATCAGGCCGCCGCTTTCAGCCTAGATTCTTGCTGGATCCATCAGGCAGACAATGCACCGTACGGCCTGTTTCAGAACAAAGGGGCAAAGCAGAGCCCTGACTCTCTGATCCACAAACATTCCTACTTGCTGTGACTGCTGATCTCAATAGAGGGTGTTGATGTTTGCAGCACAGGACGGCTTAAGACATACGCCAGATCTTCTGAAGAATAAAAGAACTCCAAACAGAACGACTTCTTACATCCCTCTCCATCTAAGGAGGTGGCAACACCAGCTAAGGGTATATTATCCATCATCCGTCCATCTATCCATCATATCCACTCCCTCCATTTCTCCCAGCAGTCACCTTTCTCCCTCCTCCATATCTCCTTATTCGCTCCTCTTTTTCTCCTAGCACAGTTGTGAACTTCTAGCCTCAGTAACAGCTTCTTGCAGACGGTAGTAAAAACATTAAATAAAAACTGAAAGCTCTCAGTGTTACCACGGTCAGCAAATGTATTAATTAAGACCTGGATCTTCATGCATCCATCCGTGATTTACCAAGAGCTGCTGACTGAATGCCTTTCAGAGCTGAAGTCACTGGCCATCTTTGCATGGTGTGGCAGGGAGAAGCAAGTGGTATCGAGCTGATGTAAGGTACAGAATCGCACAGCATGAGTGACAGAGCTGTGTGATGCCCATTCTGGCCGCTTTCTGATGCCGTGAGGCACAATGGACAGGCAGCAGCATGCCGGACCTTCACATTCCCTTTACTGGGAGCGCAGTCACTAAGCTCTTTAGCAAAAACAGCCCCATGGGCCTTGAGGAGGCTGCGGATGGGGGGGGGGTCTTGGCAAAGGGCTGATTGGAAAGCAGAATCTAAAAGTAGAAACATGCACCCTCCTACTTACATCGCTGCCTCTGGAAGTGAGAATTTAAGATTCGCGTATTAGGGGTTTGTGGGAAATTTTGAGAGGAACAACAACAGTGAATAGGTCAACATAGCTACTTGTGGTTGCATCACAAGCTCGGCCTTTCTGTGGATCGCTTGAATATGTTACATTTGTTTTCATTGTTTCTCTTTGACAATCAGGAGCCAAAGCTTTCAGATCACGGCCCATATTTCAGATTATTGTATTAACGTTGTGCAAGTTTCTTTCCCTCTTACAAGCTACACAAATAATGGACATAAAATTTACAGACAAGTCATACACAGTCCCAACAACAATAATCATATGGGAATGACACTGTGGTTTAGCATCACGCCGCTCTCTTTCCTATTGCCCTCTGTCCACCTGTCCCATCCTCTGCAACTGTTTCTCTGTACCCATGTAACAATAAAACTTGGGATGCCTGAAGATCCAGACAGAGGACAGGACATTCTAGAGAAACCCTGAGTCAATATTCACTTGACAGCATCTAATATAGACTGGGTAGGAGTATGAACTTCTGGGGAAGGGGAAGAGCCAGTTAATAAGGACATTCATTTACTTCCCTCATCCCTGATGACCCATCATATCAGCCTGGGTTCTGCTTCCTCAGTCCTAGGCCACAGACCAACCCCCACACCTGACACTGCACCCTGTTCCTGCCCCATGAGAGCCATCTCCTCTGTTCATTCCTTCCAAGCGGCAGGTCAGAACACTGTGCCTCTTACTGGAAGGTAGCCAGTTCACCTTCCTGGGTTGGCAGAGTGATGACTCCATTGGGCCCCCGATAAGGCCATTAACCCCCCGCTGCTCTCGGCAGTCCCAGAGACAGACCCTGCTTTCTCAAATGTGCATCACTTTGGAATAATGCTTCGGCTAAATAAAGATATTATAATTGTCATCATAATTTTGTTAATGCTGTTGCTGTTCCTTCCTCCCTTTACTGAATCACAATTCAGAGCAATTTCACAATTACTAAAAGCACAATAATACAAGGTTCATCAACAATATACCCCCCCCCCCACCCCACCCCCAAACTACCAGGTACAGCCCCCTCTCAGCCCACGCTGCTCTCCACTGTTACAGCATGACATGGCACATGCAGGGAGATGGTGACGACCCACTAGCAACACCAAGACTAAAAGGGGTTTATAAGAAAGGAGAACATTCTGGGGTAAAGTACTAAACAAAGGGACCACGAGGGGCTATAAACTAACTGGGAGAATTAAGGATAAACTAACAAACTCACTAAGAAACTCAACTGAAGAACTGGGCTAGACGGGGAGCAGAACTAGAAAAGCAAGCCGAGGTCACAACAAACCACAAACATGGACACTCAACTCATAGAGTAACTCCTCACAATGACTAACTAAGGAGCAAAAACAAAGGTGAGCACAAAAATACACTGGGGTAAACAAGGGACAGGGGCGTCTAATAATGAATTAACCAATCAAGAGAGAAACAGGAACAATGAGAAACAGGTGAAAGCGGAAACACTAAATGAGCAAAAGAACTAGGAAGCTACAACAATCACCAAGGTAGGGAAGCATTAGAGTCTAGGGAACATAGCAGAGGGCTGACTACACTATAGGAAAGACTAATAGGGAGAAAAAATACATCAAACAGACACAAGCAGGGCAAAGCATAACAGGGAAGAAAAAGAACCAGTAACAAACACCAGGGGATTCTGAAAACCAGAACAGGTGAGGTGGGTTTCAAACCTACAACTGGAGACTTGATAAGTTTGAGTTGTACACTCAATCCAGTGGGCAGGGAGAACGCACTGCGGGTACGGTACATAACTTTCAGGAGATGTTGGATATAAAAATGAAGCAGAACGAATGATGAGAGATAAGAAGCCCCAATAATATCCATGACCTGCTGATGACTTGAAGCAAGAGAGACACTCATGTGAGGGGGGCTGGCTGGCAGGGCTCTGCTGCCGTGGTCACTGGTGTCACTCACTGCCATCTAAGCACACAGGTGTGCGTTTCCCCAGATTGTCTCATTGTCACTGCCGTTCTACCTACCCTAGTCTTGGGGGGCAAAGTGAAATCCCCCCCCCCCCCACAGGGTCAGCTCTCCCTCCCTGCCAATGCCGGTATGGTGTTAAGATTTCAGTGCAATTAATGTCATAGGATGGTGCAAGACAAATAACAGCTAATGGCTGTTTCAGGGGGCCAGGTTCACACACCATGACATTTAATAACGGTGCCAGACTCCTAACTGCAGAGGGCAGAAGCAACCAGGGAGGGCGCTGGTGCTGCACTTTAGAAGTTTAAAACGTCAACATCAAATGACAATTTATTGAAGAAATCAATAAGACCTCAGAATGGTTACGTTCCCAAGACAAATGCCTACATGTCATGCACTAAAATAAATACATATATGCTCACAGAAACATTATGAGATTCAGTAAGCAAACTGAGGCACAAGCATGTAAAATTCCTATTGTTTTTTGGGCATATTCACTGAATGATAAGCCAAACATGCTAAAAGATTCTTAATTTTAAGTTTGTCTATTTTCTGTGTTCTCCTCATCTTTGAGAAGCTCTGACCTCTGTTTCGAGAAACTCATCACTACTCCTACACCAGTCTTAAAAAAATAACACCATAAGACAGCTTTCCATTTCAGATGGCCCCTATTCTTCTGTAATGAAGTTGGTCCTCTCCGAAGCAGTTGAATCAGACACACTTTCCCTTTTGAGCGTGCGCCCCTGCCTGAGGTAACGGAGATGGCAACTCGGCCTTCAGCGCAGAGTGATGCATGTATTCCACGTGGCTCCTCATCCTCAGCCAGCCAGCGCCCCTGATCCCACACCACAAACACGAGTATAATTAATATTCCCCAACTTTGTATGCATTGTGTTTTTTTCACACCCTCCCAGCAAACGCTAATTAACTGCTGTGATGAGACTGCTTTCCTGCAGCTTATGATATCTCCAAATTAGACCCAGGATACATAACATTTCAGGTGCTGATCTGACTTTGGAAGGTCTCTCTCACTCGATCTCTTTATTTCTTTTTTTTTGTGAACTTAATGTATTTTTGTACTTTTGGAAACATACTATGTCGTAATAAAGGATTTTTCAAATTGAAATTCTCTCACTTGCTTGCTCTCTCTCTCTCTCCATCTCCTACTCTCTCTCTCTTTACAGTGTGACGTCCTGTGTCTCACCCAGACTTCCTTTGCCACAGAGCTTAAATGCCGCTGGTTAAATCGCAACAAAGCCAGTTCCCCTGTATGTTAGGACACCTTCAAAAAAAAAAAGCAAATAGACACATTCAAGAGTTATACCAAAAAAAAGTTATATAACTCCAATTAAACTGGTGAGTAATCCTAAAATAGTTCTTCTGCAAAATTATACCATTCACGCAGTATTTGAAAAAATTAATAATAAAAAAAAAAGAGTAGATATGAGCTCATCAGCCCTCCCCAGGATCATCGTGCTGGATTACTGGGTTGAGAACAGCTTTTTGGAAAAGTATAAGAAATGATCTCCTCTAAAGGAAATGCAGGTCCAGCTATTAGGCTAGTTATGTTTCCATTAATGTTAATTATGTGGGTTGGAGGACAGATCGGGAGGGTTGGTGTGGACATTCAAACAACCTATAATGCACTGGGAGTGGCTCTGCAGCTATTTAGCATATCTGATGACCAATTAAGATTAAGGCAGTTTCTCACATACAGGTCAATTACTTTAAGCACATCACTTCAAGAAACAGGTCACTGGTTCAAAACATCTGAAAATCTCAATTACCAGCCTTGCGATCAGTCCTCTGACAGCAGCAGGGTGTGCAGACTGTACAGCCATTGATGACTTGTCCCTGTTTCCATGACTTTTTAAAACATTTTTCACTAGTGAGTCAGAGTACGGATGAGGTGCAAGAAAAGGTACCAAAAACACATTCCAAATTAGCTTATACACATTCAGCTAACATCCTCTGAAATTTTGTACTTTCATACTTTCACAAGGATATAAACAACTTTAAGTATGGCATTCAGTCTAAGAAGGCTTAAACCTCAGGTTCACAATGTGGCTGTTATTATAATCATAAAGGCAGCACAGTTACACCTGACAATGAAACAGCTGTGAATTTTTAACTGCTGAGCAAGCAATACCAATAGCTCAAAATTTCTGTTATTAGCAGTTATGCATATTAATTTATATGCCTGGACAATACAATACTGATTGGATTAGACAGCAAGTAACTTAGAAATGTGACTTTGTCATTTATCAATCAACTACTCTAAGAAAAGCTTGTCCCTCTCGTCTCTCATTTGCATTCTCCACTTGAAATTCTCCTGGCTGAAAACTAAGAACTGGCTCCACTGCTCTGTTCACCCCCTGCTGCCCCCAGCCAGCTTCTCCACTGCTGCCCACCCTCCCCCCACCTCACGTAACTATTCTACGCCCACACCATTCAAGTACCTGTAGGGGCTGGAGAGGCATACAGTATGATGCTCCATGAACCATCTGCTGTATTTTCTGACCCCACTAGATGGTGCTCTCTGTTCAAAGAAATGTCACAAAACATGCCCCAAAGCAACCAAGAGCACCATCTAGTGGGGTTCAAAAAATTTGGCAAAAGGTTCATGAAGTGTCATTTTGTCCATCACTAGTATACAGAGTGCTGCCCAAGATAAAGTAAATTTGGATCACCATGCCAGTCCCCTCTCAGAAGAGGGCAACCTTGGCAACTGGCACTATTTTCCTTTCTAGTCGATAGAAAGACAGAAAAATGATTGTACTGTGAGGCAAAACCAAACCCAAGGCAAGTCTGGTCCCAACAGTCAGTTGCGGATGTAGGCCTCTTTATGGCTGCAGGATACTCCTCTAATAAGCTTAGAGAAGTGGATTATGGGAGGGGCAGCCTCTGAGTCACAGCAAACACTGCGACAGGTTTTGTACGTATTGTTTTTAAATTTGGGGAAAGCTGAGAGAACCTTCTTTCATTTGCATTCTGTGCTTTCTCCTTACCTGGGAGGCACTGGAACGGGAATAATCTAAACAGACAAGATGTTTTTGTTAAAGTGAAAAGGCCAAATGCATCTCAAGCAAGCAGAAGATTTTGTTATTTGTCGCAAATTTGGTCCTGAGAGAACACTGTAGGTTGGCTAGCGTGTTAGCATGCTGTTTTCAAGCACAGACCTCCAACAAAACCGCACAGACTGACACACTAGTGATGGAAATAAAGCGTATTTGAAGGGAACTCATGGCTCCATTATTTTCCAAGAACTGTTCAGGAACTGTTTTTTTGTTTCATAGGGACCAGGGGTAACTAGGTTTATCTGCAAAATAATCAGTAAGATAATGATAGAGTAGTATTTGGATGAGATTTGGACTTAGACATCCCAGTAATATACTAGGTTTAGTGGAACTAAATCACTCGTATTGTCAGCCCTAATGTCAATGATCAGCACTGTAAACATTATACAAGGTGATGCCATATCCTTCTTTGTCAGTGTGTTTACTCCTCTGTATGACATGTGTTATGAAAAAGAAGTTGCCTTGTCTTGAATAAAATTCATGCAACACTTAATCTGAGAAAACTTTAACTGAGTTTCCCCTTGTGGGGCCGAAAAAATGGTTCCCGCAATGTAAAAAAAACAGGTTGTGTTTTATATACATAACCCACACACGTGGGCACGCACACATACACATTAAGGGGAAGTAGTGAGTGTTCACTTCATTCTTTGAGGGTTTATGGTCTTCTGAGAGTTTAGCAGTAAAGACAAAGTTGATCTCTCTTCCTGAAGCCAGCGGTGCCCACATCCCACGGAACCCCCGATTCGAGGGAAGTGCTGGGCAATCAACACATGCAGGATGTTCTGAAGCACCGGGGTGGGCAATCAGCACATGCGGGATCTCCTGGAGCACCGGGGATGGGCAATCAGCACATGCGGGATCTCCTGAAGCACCGGGGATGGGCAATCAGCACATGCGGGATCTCCTGAAGCACCAGGGATGGGCAATCAACACATGCGGGATCTCCTGAAGCACCGGGGATGGGCAATCAACACATACGGGATCTCCTGGAGCACCGGGGATGGGCAATCAGCACATGCGGGATCTCCTGGAGCACCATGGAGCATTGCCGTTACCAAAGGCGGCGCTCACAGTTTACAGAAGATTTTAGTCAGTCAACGCAGCCTCACAGGTGAAAAATCTGTCATTGAGGCCAGTAAGGGTAACAAACACTCATGATATGGGCGGGGTTTAAATAAATTGTTTTCATCCAAAGAAAAGGAGGAGCCTATAAACCTGGCAGGTGTTGTGTTCTTCTGCCTGTATTACACCTCTCCAGGCTGGAAGGAAGCAGCCCCTGGCTCACTGTAAAAGTGGCACCGATAATAATCATAAGCATGTCGTGGTGACTTAAAATGTTTCGGGGAGGGGGGTAAATGGATTTATCCAGATGTGACCGCCGGTGCCCAGACCTCTGAGTGGATATTGTGTTTTTGGCCTGTAACTCCTGTAGAAACACCTCAGCAGCAGATCTGAGCTCAGAATTCCACGGAGTCTTTCATCCGGTGATCTGGACGCCCATGTGTCTCACACGGGTCTTTCATACAAGAGTGGCAACATCCGGGGAATCAATTTTAAACACAGAGGCGAGAGGGGGGACGTTTGTTGAACAGTCACTGTAGCCGCTAGATTTATTAGGCTGTTTTAAAATTTATTCATCATAGTGATTCTGCCTTGCACGCAATAATAAAAGAAACAGAGCATCTGATGGAGTGATTTATTGTTAGGGTGGAGCAGGACTTAGTAAATAAGAGGTATTCATGAGCACTCTGCTGCCTCCCATACTCCGCTTGTCAGGTAACTGTGGTCCTCAGCCCTCCAGCCTTCAGCTGTATACACATGAGCACGGGTACGATTATGTTCCCCGCCCGCACGCTCGGCCCATTGAATTAGTTTACGGGAATCTAATCCAGACCCATCCGCGCAAATTTGCAGCGTTCATAACATTTATCAGGACACTCAGCAAGAAAGAAGCCTATTTTCTTATTTTCTCTGAAAAGAAAAGTCTGCAAATAGCATTGGGACCCTGTGCATGTGTTCAGGAACACAGGGAGAGCGGCGATGACATTTATAAATATCTGCAGGGAGCAGGGGGTGTCGTTCGATTTCCATCCGGATAAAATGATGAATTCGATCCGTTGACTCGCCCCCTCTGTCAGGCCAGGGAGGAACAGTTGCTTTTTATTGGTACAGCATCGGCAACTGAGAGGCAAATTATCTCCAGGAAATAACAGGACTTGGTTGAGAGTCCAACTGCTGCAGAACAGAAAAAGAGTGTGATCGGGGGGCAAGTAGTCCTACTACTGTTCCTTATGCAGGAATAGATTTTGCGGGTGGTCCAGCAGCCCTACTGACAAGGGGGGGGTCCATCACTATTTTTAGCTGACCATAGGCGAGGGCCTGAAGAAGATTGAGGGGTCTCAACCTCATAATTTTACTATTTGCATACAGTTCTGATCTGTCACAAAAGAATTTGTGGGGGGAGGGGGTTAAACCTGTTATTTCACTACAAGGCTCCATGCCTTGCACACAAGACTTGATATCATGTTCAGGAAAAGACACACTCGTTATACATTTATCACTAGAATTTCAAGATTACCGCTTTCTTTCAGGCAGAGTAATGAAAGATCCACAGAGTGCAGAAATACTTATTAATCAAAACTTCAGCAGAACATGAATTGGTTCATGGCTCTGTGCTTAAAGCTTCACATCTGTATGGATACACACTCAGTGTGTGTGTGGATTAGATTTATATTACATTGTGGGGACCAAATGCTCCACAATGTAATAAAAACCTATTATTTTTACATTGTGGGGATCATTTTTCAGGACCCTACAAAGATCTGTGACTGCAATAAAAAAAGTAAAAATGGCAAAGGTCTGATATTTTTATTTTGTTTGAGTACTCATGGTTAAGGTTAGCGCTGGGTAGTCGTTAAGGTTGAAGTTAAGGTTGTCATGTTGGGGTTAGAGTTTTCCCATAAAAATGAAAGGAGAGTTCCCACAAAGATATAATTACAAACCTCTGTGTATGTGTGTGTGTGTGTGTGTATGGTAGCAATATGTAAGGCTTCCTTCTCTGTAGTTACCGTGGAAACCATCAAGCTCTGGAGGGCATTTTTCACCGAGGATTTTAGTCAGTTAGACATGCAGAAAAGCGAAATTTCTCATAACGATTTGCCAAGGCATCTCTGCAATATCTCGCAAGTGCTGGAGTGCTATCAATCCACGCTCCAATTGCCCCTCCACATCATGACCAGCATGACAGCGAGGGACACAAACAGATTACCCCACTCACTCAGCTCCCCCCGCCATCTGTTACAGATCTTGTTTTTGTCACAGTTTCGTCGTCGGTCCCAAAAGTCACAAAGACACCAAGAACAGTCTCAGTATTAATGACAGTGTGCTTGTCTGTCATAAATAGTTTGCCAAGGGTGTTTTTTACTTCATGGTGTAAATACACGCACACACATGCACACGCACACAGACACACACACACACACACACACACACACACACACACATTTGTATCCCTACCTTTATGGGGACTCTCCATTCACATCTATGGATTAGAACCCTAATCCCAACAATGGCAATCTTAACCCCTACTCAGCCCTAACCTTTACTGTAAGTAACCTAACAAAATACAAGCCTTTTGGGATTTTCCGTTTTTTTTTTTATTGCAGTCATAAATTTTGAAAAAATGGAGTTTCCCCTTGTGGGGACTATAGAAATGGTCCTCACAACATCAAAATAACTCTTTTTACATTGCGGGGACATTTGGTCGCCACAATGTAATATATACATGACCTACACACACACACACACACACACACACAGGCATCATCTTTCAGATGCCTTCAATAAAGAGCAAATCTCAAGTGTGCACAAAGCATTACACATGGTTGGACTCAGACATTGTCTACTCACTCTAAAATCAGAAGTGTTTATTACTTAATGCTAATTAGCTCTCAGGTGTTCTTCGGTTCAAACACAGTAATCTGCATTAAATTGGCAGCGAGAATCCTTGGTCTGAAATATGAGCAGTGACTGCGAAAGCATAAAGCCCGCAGACACATTCTGTGACTCTGAGGGACATCCCCAAAGCCATTCAAGAGCACCAAGCTTTATGAACTGTAATAATAAGTGTGTGTCATTAACAATACCACGCAGACAATTGCAATTTTATAATTCACATGGGGACTCCGGTTTCGATCATAAAACCCTCTAAAAATCTCCAAGCAAATATGAGGAACATGAGGGTAACATGAAATTCAGGTGACAGAGGAAGTGGAGCTGCTCGGAGGGTATTAAATTCAATTAAATTCAATTTATTTTTTCAACGTTCATGAGTCAAGCATAGGCTGGATGTGAGCCCTACTTCTGTAGATCAGCAGCACAGGTATATCTACCTTCCGCATATATGCATTGTGACGGCCTGTCGTCACAGCATTAGAAACGCCGCGCACAACATGTAACTGGCCTTCCACCTTGGCCTAGAAACAGCTCAGCACCGCGGACAGCGCTCCAACATCTGCGTCAGATTAGGCAGAAAGTCAGATCATCCACAGCAGAGAATGAACTGACAAGAGGAGAGCAGACATCAGAGCCCATTAAGCGTGACATATGTGAGTCAGCGCTGACCTGACATCACCCAACAGAATGACATCTTCTGGATTAGATCAAGGTTGGAGGCACGGCTCAGATTACCTTCAGCTGCTGCGTCACCTTTGGGCTTCGCAAATCACTTGCTTCTTGGATTTTGCCCATAGAATTGCTTGCTCTGCTGAAGCACTTGCTAATAAATTCATTACCGCATATATCCGCACCGAATTGATGTGCGAATAAGCCAAGAAAAGGCCTCATTAACGTTGGAATCAGGTTGCGTTGGTTTGGAATTAACAATTCAGAATACAAAGGAGGACTTTGACAAAGCAAAAGATATCCTTTCACATAAAGCAGTAATTAACCTTAACTTAATGTCCCACCTCATTCCATTAATGCAGACTGCTTCAGTGTGGCGGGGGGAGTGGGAGGAATGATTGCAGGGAGCATCCCTGAATGCAAAAAAATGCCCTTAAATTTTAGCGTTACTCCAGTGTTGCTAAGGGGTGCTGTGTGGCCCAGTGGGTTTGCACAGAGTGTCTGGTCAGAATGTCACCAGGTCAAATCCCAGGTGGCAGAGTGATGTGTCCATTAGGCTTCTAAGCAAGGCTCTTAATCCCTCCTTTCCAAATTGCTCCAGGGGCTGGCTGACACTGCATTCTCACAAAAAAAGCAAGTTCTTTAGGTAAAGCACTTGATGAAATAAAAACAGAATACTTGTACCACTCTTGTCAGCCATCTTCGCTTGACAAAGAGCACTATTTCCCAACCCGGGCCGCAGACAGTCCACATTTTTACATAAGAAATTTACAAATGAGCAGAGCTTCCTCCCAGCTCCCTGCCAGACATTCCACATTTTCACTCCCTCCAAACTCCCTGCCAGACAGTCCACATTTTTGCTTCCTCCCAACTTCCTGCCAGACAGTCCGCATTTTTGCTTCCTCCCAACTTCCTGCCAGACAGTCCACATTCTTGCCTCCTCCCTGCTCCCTACTCGTTGGGAAACACTGAGGGAGAAAGAATCCTGATGTTATGGCTTTTAGAACAGTCAAAAGGCATTAATATCTGATTTTTTTTTTTAGTTTTGTGCAACAGATTAAATATTAATTAACGTCAGCAAGTTGTGTATAAATGCCAAAGCTCAGAAATGGCATCAGAAGATAATCTTCAAAAGAAAATAATTAGGTAGCCAAAACTTCAAAAGACCTATTTTCATATCACTTGTACATTTGATGTATTAATAATTTATAGAGCATTTTAACTGAAGAAGCATTTACATTAAGAACTGGAGCGACGCTATATTGTTCTATGGACAGAATAAGGATTTTCCATTTCAAATGCTGTGCCCAGCATGAAGCCAGTTCCTTCTACCATGGTTTTTCTGAGTTTCTCAGAGATTTTCCATAATCTACGGGCAAAAGAGGTGGCCACACCACTGTAGGTATAATAACCAAGCTGAGACCTGAAATTCCCTTATTAAAATTCTTGTTAAGTTTTGTTTGGTCACATAAATATTCATCCCGTTTTTTAGCATATCATAGCATATCATATGGGAGCATACTGAGCATATCATACGAATGAGACAGCTGGGAGGGTGCAGGTCTGCGTGTCCTCATCAGTTCCTTCAGTGATTCTCAACCGGGCGGGGGGGTTGGGGGGCGTGGCCCACTAGGGGGCCTCAGCGAGCATTGAAGAGACCAGCACAATATACTTGAAAGTGTAGAAAAGAGTATGACATTGCTATTGCTATATTTTCAGGACAACATCTTGGATGATACAATACTGCTTATATTTATGCATAAAAATGAAGGCTTTATTAAAGATTTTTAACTAAAACCAATAGCTTTCCTTCAAAAACATTTCCAGCTAAAATCGCTGTTGCTTGGTTTGTTTTAATATATTTTTAAAAACATCGTAATTTACAATATTTGTTTTATTTTGTTGATGGCTAATGCCATAAAATGAGGGTCTTTTCAGTTATTTAGCGCATGTTTAATGGCTGTCAGGCTTCTGTTAGAGCCATTTGCCAAATAGGTTTTAGATTTGTTTTTTTTGTCCATAAACATTCACCTTCTGTTTTCATAAACTGCAATGTCATAAACTGAGAAAAAATGTACAAAGTGGACTGTAACTTTGAGTCGTGTTCAAAAGAAGTTACATTGTTTAGTGGTGCAACTAAATTAAAATATGATCATATTAATAAACATTAGTGATTGTTGTCCTCATTGCAGAAAGTATACAAGAGAAACATGTTTTCCTGGACAAAGGGCGGCCTGAAGTAAATAAAGGTTGAGAACCACTCAGCTAAATGATCTGATGAAGGTAACCCTGAGTATCTCCCAAGCTGTCGCTGACGTGTTCTTTGATTAATGATTTTTAACCAAGATAATAGGATACTTTAGCAGTTATTCTACTGGAGAAAACTGGCAAATGAACTTGCCCAAGTTTACAGCTGCAGGGTCCTTAAGGCCCAACCCCCATCCTTAAGTCATTCCTCTGCCCTTGAGTGCCCTAATCCATAGTCAGATATGCAAGGGTTTTCACTGGCCTCTTAATTCTCTATGGCTCCGAGGTCTGCTTTTTCAGAGGCAAAAAAGATCATTGCCTATCACCATTATTCTCCCCAAACCGAGTCTTGTGGGTCTGCAAAGCTTCGTCCCTGAGAGCCCCTCCTCAGAAGAGCTCAGACAAGGCTGCCCCCACGGCACAGAGCTCGTCCCAGTAGGCAGGGATATTTCTTGCCTTCTTAAATTTGATTTCTAATGCAATATGTGGATCAGGTCCATACAATGAACATCCATCCTGCCAGACGAGGGACAAAGAGCTGTTTCTGTGTGAATATAGACCCTCAGGGCCCTCCTGAAAACACCTTCTCTTCTCCACCACGGACAGGGACAGTACATCAATCTACACCACAGTTTGAGCAGAATTTTGGGATATGCCTTGATTGCAATGGTGTTCCTTACCAGGAAGCTCGTTTAATATCTCCACTGGAGATGAGGACTTGGGAATTTAGGGTGACAGCAGAAAAGTGGCCTTCTGGGATATGAGGGACATCTGGAAGTTTTTGATTGGCTGCACTGGGGAACGACACCTCCCTGCGGCTGAATCAGAGATTTCATGACAGGACTTCCGCTAAACTCAGTTTTAATGAGGAAGCAGGTCCACGTTTCATGGCATGCTGCTGGTGAGCACCCCATTTGTTTGTGTACAGGCTAACCACCTTATTCACATGCACATATACGGAGGTGTGGCCACAGAGACACTGGCCCCAGCTCAAAGCTGATTGACCACCAGAGTCCCCCTTCTCCTGTGATTCATCAATTCAAAAAATATCATTGGCTAATCATAAGGTTAGCCCCTTGGTATGAATTATGACCCCACTGGTGCTCCCCTATATTTAAAAATCCTGAAATCACCCCTGCCAATGCATGAAATAAATTATGTGTCCACTTAGTTGAATCCAAAAAAAGAAATAAAAAATTAATTGCTTCAATATGAGTTACATTTCTTAACTAGTTATTGAGGTAGTCTAAGCCATAAAGTTGCATGAAGGCGTTGATCGCTGAGAGAGGCCATATTTCGCCCCCATTAGCTGACTGTTACATACATGCTTACACACATTAGTCAGTACACTACAGTCACATCTTCACTGGCAATAAAGCTTGAAAAAACACCAGGACTGGCTGCCTGGATCTAGAAAGGTACTGATAGATGTTTGAAGAGAGGTAAAAATAACTTGGTTCAGCTCCAGCTGATGGATGCCGCAGGTCTTTTTAAAAACTCATTAGAGTGAGTGACAGAACATTCTGGAACAGCGTCTTCAATGGGTGGAGGACATGCGAATTCCACAGCGCTCCACCGGACAGCCCAGCCCGAGGTGCTGACCTTTGAATGCAGGACGGAAGAATGAGAAGCAGCCATGTTTTAATGAAGCCCAGCTTGACTTTTCTGCTCTGCCTCCAGGGAGTAGATGCAGGTGACCACAGCACAAGGTGACAGCAAGCAAGGGAGCATTTAATCTGATCAACTGGGGCTTCCATGCCTCTCCCTTCATTTCTTCAGGTAAACAGAGGAGTACAGAGCATTTGAACATATTGTTGTTTCTTTTGCATTTACAGTGTGTGTTTTTTAAAGAGAGATCTTAACACATCTCATTACACTGGTATTTACCTTAACCTTATATAAATCTGAGACCCACAGATTCCCCCCTTTTCGTGTCTCATAAAAAGCAGCAAATGGATTTAATTGCCTACAGCCATGGTACCATCTTACATGGGGCCGAAACATATCGATTTTCTACAGAAGGAGAATCTCTGAGTCTCTCTTCCAAACGTTCCGAGAGCTCAGACTGTTTGGGTCACGGCCCCCGTGTGCCTACGAGTCTGGCAGTGGTGGAATGAGCCACAGGAGAAATTAAGAGCCTTTAAGGGTTCTTCTGGGGGGGAGGGGTGGTTTTAGTTGAAAGGGACAAAACATTCCCATGTTCTGGAAACAAATTTGACAGATGATCCCCACTGTCCCATTATACCCTTTTTCTGAACTTTGGCTAGAGCTGGAGGCTGATGTTCTGAAGAGACGAGCTTCAGTTCATACTACGCAGTGATGATGGACAAAATGACACTTTATGAACCATTTGCTATATCTTTTTACCCCACTAGGTGGTGCTCTCTCTTTGAAAACGGGCAAAAAGCATGCCCCAAAGCAAACCAAGACTACCATCTAGTAGTGCTGCAGTTTGAGACCGATCTTGGTCTCAAGACCGGTCTCAAAACCAGTTTTTTGTAGTCTTGGTCTTGTCTTGGTCTCGACTATTTGGTCTCGGTCTTGTCTTGGTCTTAGACTTAGCGGTCTCGATGGGATGGGAAAAAAAAGAGAAAACAGCACATCCTCACAGAACAGTATCATTATATATTACGCGCCTCAGTTCAATCAAATGCAACCAGTCAGATGCATCTATTTTAAAAACATCACATTGTATACATTTTCTCGATGGACACTGTCAGTGCTTCACAGTCCACACACATCATATACACATCATATCATAGCGAAGTTGGTAAAGAAATGTCCGAAAATGTCTGCGAAATCTATAGCATAGTTATAATTCAAATAAATTAGGTATTTTACATTCATTAGAAAGCACGGTCATGGAGGTGCAAGTCAATCTGGAGGCTCATTCTCTTCAATTCAAAGCAAAGGGTCATTACATAGCCGTATTCATAGCTTATCCAAGGCCTCTGCCCTTGGTATAAGAGACTTAATATGAACATCCTTCTGGTACATCCCATCTCTTTCCCTTGACGAAGTCTGATAAAACGGTTATAGGAGAAGATTGCTGAGAATATTATTTTCCATCGGGCCTTGTAACTATGACAAATCTGGGAGATTTTAAATGAGAGACATAAGGACATATGGACAATATAATTGAAAAGATAACATGAATTTGATTTAACGAGTAATGACACTTTACAGCAATGCCTTTTTTCTCTACAGATGATCTGAGTAATGTGATGTCAATTGTAGCCCTAGTCTGTTTTCGGTCGTGGTCTTGGTCTCGACTAGTCTTGGTCTTGGTCTCGCCTTAGTGTGTCTTGGTCTTGGTACCCTCAGGTCTCGGCAATGTCTTGGTCTCGGTTTAGGTGGTCTTAACTACAACACTACCATCTAAAGGCATCATTTTGTCCATCACTACTACCCAGTTTGACAGATTTGGATTAACTGACCACACATCCATGCTCATGAGAGAGAGGAATACCCAAAACAAGCAACAATCCAAGGCAGCAGTGTAAACTTAATTTATTTGGGCTTTTGAATGCAATGCACAGGCTGTATATACGCAAGAGCACAATCACAATCGATATCTGAAAGCACTCATGCATGAAATGCATCACCATCTGGAGGTCTGCAGAGCATGACTGTGACTGAATGCAACATGAGCGAGAATCAGCGCTGGCCAGCTACGTTCCTTCAGCGAGTGCACTTATGCGGAGCCTTGCTTGATACGTTTCTGAACATGAGTGGGAATAGGGTACATTTGCGGTAACATACGATGAGAAAAAAAACTTTATTGATCTCGGGGGAATTTCTAGTGTATACAGCAGCAAGATACATAGAATTCAGACAGACATACAAATAATGCAAAGACAATACACATGCTGCAAACACATAAATGTTGTGCAAACTAATTAAAAGTACAAGATACACAAAGATAATATCCTGAAAAAAGTAACATTAAGGAAATAAACACAAATAAAAATAAATTAGCAGATGGTATATGTGCAATGAGAAAACAGAATACACCAGATTTGTCAATGATAGGCTCCTCATGATGCGTTATGGCTGGGCGCGGGGAGTGGCATGTCAGCAGGAGGCGTTGTGGTGCCAAAGAAGTCCCAGAAATTTACACAGTGCAGCTCCTTCTGTACATTAGTCATTTGGAGCACCACTGTCAGAAGATCCATAAGGCTGTTTACCAACACCTCTCCTCCGTTGCTGTATTGCACAGAAAATGTTGTTGCATCAGACCCAATAGTTCATTGGTCAGAACGCCATTTCCGGGGGGGGGGGGTTATCACACATTTCCATCTCCAGCAAGGGCCAGACCCTGAACTTCCGACCCGCCAAGCTCCAGCGATACAGGAACATACGACCCTCAGCAGACATGAGGAGAATGAGCCGCTAACAGCATAGTGATGGTCACACACAGGTGGAGCTTAGAATGAAAAGGCTTAGTCTTTAACATTTCTGGTTTCTATTTGATTTATTTATTTAAGGAACGATGTGGCACAGAGCCAGGAGGGGGATGACCTGTGGAAGCTACTGAGCAGACCTACAGGACATGGGTGTAAAATGCTGTAGTTCCCCTTTTCGGGGATGAGTGGGGGACAGGGGGACGTTGATGGGAGGGATGCTGTGCACACAAGCACTTCACTGTGCTGGCTTCCTGCTCAAGCACAGTGACACTCTGTTTGATGCTACTGCAGCACAACAAAACACATGGCCCTGCATAACCCCAGGAGGGAGGGGAGAACAGATCGATATGTATTTTACGGGTTTCACCTGATTCTCCCCGCTGAATATGGGAACCCCCCTGCAGCATCAAACATAACTGCTAAGGCTTAAACTAGAAACCTCAATAAAGTTATATTAATATTTCTGTGTTATATTTCAGTGTTTACTCTGTTTTGTCCAGTACTCTATAGTGTATAGTATTGTATAGTACATCTGTATAAACGTGTATTTGCACAGAACCCCCCCCCATACCAAAGTACCCACTCGAGCTTGGTGTCCTGATGACACCACATGTGTCAGTGACAGGAATGGGGAAGGGACTAACCAAAGGGTGACTTACTGGAAAATGGGCAACTTTTTAACAAGAGACCAAAAGGCAGGTAAGCAATACGAGGAGAAACATGGGCTGTAACCACAAGGGGGAAGCAGAGGGAACACAAGCAAAAAGCCAATTACAGCAAGACTATACACAGAGATTGTACAGGTCCCAACCACACAATGACCAAGTAGAGCACAAATCAAGGGCACGTACATTCATACACACAGAGGTAACAAGGATCAGGTGTGAAGCATTGCAATCAAACAAATGCTAAAGACTAGGGGCAATAAGAAGCCAGTATGAATCAATTCACAAATCACAAAAGACTCAAACACTAGGAATGGGGTGACCAGCAACACCTGCTGGCTAGGCAGGAAAATGACAGGGCAGGATCCTGACAGCATATCAGTGATGACAGTCATGATCCTGATGGCTTTGAGTATCGGGACTGGAACAACCCTGGAACAAGGGCAAAAATCACATCATCATCCAAGTGGGGTAGATACAGGGAGAGGCCAGGCTATAGTGCTGGGAGTCAGAGAGGATAATGAAGCCACAAGGCTGAGAGCTGAAAGCAACCCATGGAACATGGAAGCGCTTCTCACTGCGGAGTGAAACGGCATGGGTACCCGGTCTGACAGCCATCCTGTCCTGGGTTACCTACCAGGGGGCAGCACGGAGTTCATCGTAATTGACTTCTGACAGTAGATAGGATGTGGCTAGTACAGCTGCAAAAGGATATGTAATAGCCCCACAAAAAATGGATGACTGGTGGGTGAATGTGCAGGGGCGAGGCTTTCCAAAAGGTTCTAAAGAAGGTTTACTGAATATTACATTAAAGCTAATTAATTTGTGCGATAACAAGACAACATTTGAAATGCATAACAAGCTTATTGGACAAATACAATAATTCTATTGTAATTATAATTCTATTTTAATTATAATTCTGAAGCACTGTCAAATGCTGAACCCCACAGAAGACATAAAAATGGCAAATTTCTGACAGGTCTGGACTTCTGGATTATACACAACTCACCATTAAATATTCTTTTCTTTTTATGGTTGGTTAACCAACTTAATGTCCCTCTGGTCTCCCATTACTTGACCTTACCTGAACACAGTCCCAGTCTTATGTCAAGACAATCGATTCACAGCAACCTGTCCTAGAGGTCTTCCATTTCCATGGCAACAAATGTTTGGTATAACTTGAATAAAAGGACGCATAAAGCACAGCACATTGCAAAATCCCAGATTTACTTTGTATGGTAGGTAATGCCCGAGTAATCAAAATCAGAATGCTGCTTTTGATACGGAATTGTTTTTCATTTGCTTGAGATTACTATAGGCAGCATGGTTGTGCAGTGGTTAGCACTGTTACCTCACACTTCTGGCTTCTGGGACCAGGGCTCGAGTTTCTGCCATGGCTCCATGTGCGTAGAGTTTGCATGTTCTCCTGAGTCGTCGAGGGGTTTCCTTGGGGTACTCCAGTTTCTCCCCCACAGGCGAAAAACGTGCCAAAGTTAATTGGAGTTACCAAATTGCCAGTAGGTGTGCATGTGTGAGTGATGTGTGACTGTGCCCTATTGGTTGGAGACCTGTCCTGAATCATTCCCTGCCTTGTGCCCATAGGCTCCAGACCTCCCGTGAATTGGACAAGTGATTATAGAAATCAGATGAATGGATACTACAGAAATTACCAAGCATCATAAAAAAATGATAGAGCACCTATCAAAACAGTTACTGTTAAGAGCTAAAATATTTAGCAGCAAGACAAGCGTCGAGGATGAATACAACAGTGGGTCACGCTCCAGAGAAACAAAAATATTAATGGAGAAAACAGGGTGAAAACAGCAGAGGAAAGATGAAAAGCCTTGGGTAGAGACAGAAAAAAATCCCTCGGGGGGTCCAAGGCCACCGAGTGCCTGAGACAGCCTGACATCACCCAGCCAGCAACAGATGTGTGGATGCTTACTGAAACTAATGCTATGAGAAGAGTGGTGGTCTTCCCGCCACCCAGCCAGCGAGGATAAGGTTCATGAAGCCCTCAGGCGGTGGTCTATAGCAACGAAGGTGGATAGTTCAGCTCCATAAAGTACAAATCCAAACCAAGATTTTGTTTCAACCAACAACTTGAGCTTAAAGAGTCATAGAGTACTGAAGTGTTTGGTTGAATCACCACTGAGACGTGAAGTAAAAATGACATTTCATGAACCATTTGCTGTATTTTTTGACCCCACTAGATGGTACTCTCTAAACAGAACATACAAAGCATTCCCCAAAGCAAACTAAAAGCACTATCTAGTGGGGTCAAAAAATACAGCAGATGGTTCAAGAAACGCCGACCACAACCAGAAACTGTGAACAGGAGACACCTGTTGTGGGAGCCATTTATCACTTTGGAGTGTATTACGGGTTTTGGCCACAGGGGGGTGTAGTGCATGGAGTGGTCTGATCACGTCAGGACAGATGGGTACGAATAGGGGTTTCCCAATTGGATGGTGCGGATGGTGGAGGGAACACGGTTCTTACCGTAGCACCTGTAAGGGAGCATGGCACAGACAGCACGCCGACAGCACAAGTGTTGGATGTAAAAGCAATATCGACGGTCCTTTAATGTCAATCGAAGGTATGGAATAAACAGGAACATCACCTAAAGGCAGAGGCAGCTTGGACATTGGTTATTTAAAGCTACGCGTTGAGAACACTTGGCCATCCATTCTGAGGCTTACAGGAAAACCTCTACACCTGTTAATACCTTCTGGCTGGGCTCCTACTGAGACAGATCACAAGCGCAAGGCTTGGCCTGCTGAGCCATAGGCCACCCAAGATCAGGTGACTGGATGACTGGAAGTCTTGAGTTTGAAAATGAGGGAAAAAAATGGACAAATGTGGTAATGTCACACGATGAAGACTGTGATTGGTTAAAGAAGTGAAATGCAAACCCCAACCTTGGTTGACCCCAGGACATGTCGAACTTGGCCAAATCAGAATGTGCATATGCTCTCTGAATATAAGCTATTACAGGAGACTAATTAGCTAATAAATTTGTAATTTAATTTCTTGAATGGTAAGAAATTGACTTAGTTTTGTAATATTCATAAATTTCAGGCAAAATACCCATCCCCACCCCACCCATTTTCCAAACCACTTATCCTACTGGGTCGCGGGGGGTCCGGAGCCTATCCCGGAAGCAATGGGCACGAGGCAGGGAACAACCCTGGATA
>JABFEA020000067.1:34875405-34887601 GCA_019775915.2 Cyphomyrus plagiostoma
CCCCCCCCCCCCCCCCCCCCCCCCCCCCCCCCCCCCCCCCCCCCCCCCCCCCCCCCCCCCCCCCCCCCCCAGACACTTTTTAATGGATAGTTTCTTATTCATGAGAAAATAATTACTATAGTTTTATATTGTTTACTATAGTATAGTTTCATACAACCAAACTGGCCAATCAGAATTTAACGGAAAAAAGTCCTGCAAGTTATGACCAGATTGGCTGACTGGATGGATGGATATTATTGAGATGACACTGTACTGCAATCATAGTAGATAAATACGCCTGATTTGTTCTGCAGTATTGTGACAAAAAACCCGGGAATGTAAGGTGGATGACTTCCAAAGGCAGACAGTGTGACGCGAAGGGGAACTAAGCAGCCCTGAGTCAATAAGTCTCATTCTGCCACAGAAAATGGAAATCGGGTGTCGGGAGAGAAAACTCCTCAGAACATTTCCAGCTCCTCCCAGGCAGGCCTTGGGGGAGGGGGGGGCAATTTTTCTTTATTACAGTAAATTGAAATGTGTGAAATGAGCCTGTTCTTTCCATCTCAGGGAGTAGCATTGTCTTTCCTTCCAGATTATTTCTGAAGAGTGGGAAGCATTATCCCAGCCTAGCATTTGCCAGCTCAGATCCAGCTCCCCCTCGCTGTTGCTGGAGGTCACTGTAGCCCCAAGCAAGGCTCAGAGACCCTGGCAAAGCAGATCGGGGGGGTGAGCCAGGCTTATCCGGGGAGCAGTGTGTGACCGGGGACTTCAGACAGAGGCTGAATGGGCACGCCCATGACGGACGGGGTGGGGGGATGTGTCAAGCGACGGCGGTGAAGGAGGGGGCTGAGGATAATCCAGCAGGAGTGAGTAAGACAGGCAAGGGGCAAGCTTCCAGGAGGAGAGGGCAGAGAGGGGCCCAATGGGGGTGCAGGGAGAGGATAGACCTATCAGCACGTGGCCCCAGTGAGACGCACACCCCCAGTGGCACCCAAACACGCTTCAGAATTAGCCATGAAACAGAACTGTTAATGAAAATGCCTTCAGAAAGGCATGTTGTTAAGTGGTGGTGTGTGATTCAGCCGCTTAAGACTGTGCTTTTGGTCAGATGGGGGCGGAGTGATATCACAATGGGGCCCTGAGCAAGACCCTTAACCCCCTCAAAAACGTGCATTGCTTTGGATAAAGGAGCTTGCGAAATGAACAGAATGTCCGAAATGGAAATGAATATGGGATTCATGACCGGCATGTTTGTTCAGGAAGAAACATCAAGATGAAATAGATTATGATTCAGAGACTCATGCAAATGCTAAGTGTTGCTAACAGTGGCGGTCTTAGATAATCCGAGCTGGTAATGAAACTTCAAAAGGTGATTAAAACAGATTTATTACTTTTATTGTAAATAGCTAGCTGCCTTCTGGCCAGCCAGCTGAGATGGGCCCAGGCCAATTTAATTCGTCACAAATTAAAAGCAGTAACGGCTTCCACTGGGCCAGCTACTGGTGGTAACGACACCACAAGGCCACTTAATTTGCTTATTCATATCCATTTGGTCAGCTAAGGACACCATTAAAAGGCGGTTAACCGCTCCACAGGATGTTTACCTGAGACAGCACGCCACACCAAAGTTTTTAATGAAGTTAACGGAAGTAGTAATGACTTTGAACTTTTGGACTTCAATCTCGACTCATCCCACAGTCACCGAAAGTTGTCCATCCCTCAGGTCGTCCTCCTACTGATTCTCAATATCTAATTGTTCTCCTCCGTGGACCCGGGAGAATCCGTGCCCACCACGGGCTTGTTGTCTGGCTGCCGTGCTCAGTCTCCTCCACAGGAAGATTACGAATCCTAATACATTATTCCCCTCACGGCAAGGTGGTGCACACCAGCTGCCTTTGCCTCGCCTGCGCAACGTCCTATTTCACCCCTGAGAGGCGCTCTGGTCGCTGAGAGTCTGCTACACGGACGCAGGAGTTTCCACTTGCTGCGCCAATGCTTTGGTGGGGGCCACGAGCCGCAGACTTCTGGGATAGGAGGGGAATAAAAATAAATAAAGTGATTAATGTGAGGAGGAAACATTGTTATGTCAGGGGGCAGAAAATAAGGAGACTGACATGGAGGTCTGGAAACAAAGCTAATTAAAAGACCAAGCCATCGTTTGTTTCGTTAATTGCCAAATAAATTTAATTGCCGATGACACCGTGGAGTCACCAGGGTGTCAGTAAGGAGGTTAAGATACACTGACACTCCCTTGAAGTGGAACGTGCATCCTGTCGCCTTGGTAACACAGATGGCCTCAAAACTTGAGTCAGTTAGGTTATATTTATGGGGGGGGGGGGGGTGTTAATCAGCTCTTCAGGCAAACAGTAAGTGTTACAGACTTTGCTGAGTGCCATTAATGACTTCTGAAATCCCCAAGGACACAGTATTAAACAAGAGGTGGAGAATCAGCGATCAGTGCAGTTTGCAGCCCCGGTGTGGCCTGGGAGCCCCTAAATACGCAGGAGCTTCTGCCTGACCTCAGCGAGGTGCTGGGCCTGAGCTTTAGGCCGACTCTGGAGGTCGGACCCATTTTATCACCTGGGAGAGAAGCTATGTGGTTCATTTATACCCACAGTCCACCCCACAACAGCCAGTGTGTTTTTCAGCACCGGAGGGGCTGCAGGAATCTCTATTATAGTGTAGATGAATGCAGACTGAAGTAGTGAAATATTATGCAGTTCTGGCATAGCATAGCTCTTCTGTCATTCGGATGACACACAGTTAAAAGGCTGTGAGTTCAGAGATTAATTCCACCTCATTATCTGGGGATTTTTCTTTGCTATCAGCCCAGATCGGTCACAAACCACAGCCGGCCGGCTGTTTCATGCCCATTTCATCCCGACTCTTGACAGTCGCTCTGCTGCCTCTGACCTTTGAGAGGCTTCACAGGACTCATGATGAAGCTGCGTGACGGCATACCATCGGGAAACGGGCACGCTTCGGGGTTTTATGCAAGCACGCACTTAGGCAGGAAGGAAAGAAGGAAGGGAAGGAAAGAAGGAAGGGAAGGAACGAAGGAAGGGAAGAAGAGAAGAGAAGAGAGAAAGAAAGAAGGGAAGGGAAGGGAAGGAAGAAAGAAAGAAAGCCAGATGGGGGAGAAGAACCAAAAACTCAGGAGAAAAAAAAATCCTTAGGGGTCCAAAGTCGACCGGTTGCTCCCCCCCCCCCCCCAGCCACACTGCCATTATAGGAAAGAGAGAGAATGGGGCTGCTTTAATAAAAGCAGGAGCATGGTCAGAGTCTGGGGTCACCAAGGTAAAACTGGGGCCTAATCGTCGATGGAAGATACAAGTTCAGTTCTCTTCCAGTTTCAGATGCTCTCTGACCATGAGTCACGTCTGTAGTCGGAAGGTTCTTTTCATATTGGTTGAGCGACCCCCCAAGGGCCCAGCCCCCACCAGCCCCCGCCAGCCCCCGCCGGGCCCTTTGATGCTGACAGTGCATGGGCAGCCCCTCTGCAAAGCAACGCCTCCATTTGAAAGTCTAATGTGCTCCTGTCCTCACCTCCCTGCGCTGGAGGCGGCCCCTGGACTGCACCGCCTGCCTCCTCAGTGCTGACCTCCTTTGCCCCCTCTCTACTGCAGACCCTTTCCAGATATCTGGTTATTTTGCTCTCTGGGGACTGAGTGTCAAAAATGGGCTCCGTCTTCAAGGGCCTTATTAAAAGATTCAGTTGGATTGTCTCCCAATCTCTGTCCCAGGTGACAGTCGGCATGCTAACCTTCACTGGGCAATGTAGTCTGATTGGATGGAACAAGACCCCAGAGTCACTGACCCGTGGCCACTTCTTTGGGTGCAGAACTCACGTTCGCCTGAGGTGAACGTAGACGCAGTAAATGCACCTGGTAAGGCTGCATGCAAATTTTATGCAGCATTTGCATCATGCATGGAGCTAAAAATATGGCACCATACCACACAGCTACACCATGCAGCCTCAAAGATACACTCTGTCTCCTTAAGCTGCCACTCTGAAGCCTCATTACAGTGGGTAACGGGCACAGTTCAGCCATTTTGAAGACAAATTAAATTAAGTCACTCGGAGGCCAAAAGAGTGTAAACGCAGTAAAGCCGCAAGTCGGGGATCTGCAAGGCATCTGCAGTCTGAGTCATTTGCCGTGAGAGACCCTGGGAGTCTGGGAAAACCACACAAAGCAAAGGACACATGAGACCTTAAATGGCCCCCTAAATTTAATATAAGCGGAATGTATCTTCAGAATAAACGGACTATACCCGATACAAGCAATGCAATCATTTTAAGGACAAACTTAACTTCATACGACTCAATTATTTAGCAGATCTGTCGAGTAGCGAGCGAGTCATCAGCAGCCTGAATATCACAGAGCACAAGGGGAACAAGCTAAGGTTGGTGCGGATGGAGTGCTTGGTGAATCGAGCAGGGACCCTTCATTTGTACCGTTGGAAGGAGGGGGACACACACTTAAGGCATCTTCACACTCGTCATGCCGTCCAGGATTTCGACGCAGACCAGCACACGCCCCAACGCCGGCCTCCTCTCTTCAACACAGCAGTCCTCTCCAGCACTGCTTCTGCAAGCTCCATCCCACTCAGAGTAGGTCCTGGGTACCTTCCTGCTGTCCAAGCTGGCCCAGTAACATACCTGACAGCTTATTTACTGGAGGCGCATTTCCCAGATCTACACACGGACATCTTCCCAGTGACTCAGGCTTAGGCTTAGGTGTCAACACTGCACAGTCAATGCTAAAAGCTGAGCTGCTACACAGATATTACACTAAACACAAGGACAAAGGCTGCTTCAGGATCATTGTAGAGATTTTAATACAGCAGGTTGGATGGGGGGAATTGGACATTAGCATTCACCAGAAAATGAAAGCTTCTCATCTATTAGACCTTAAACCCTCAGAACAGAGCCTAACACATCGTGGCTAATTGAGCAGGTGGGAAGCATTAACCATTGGAGGCTAATTGAAATTAAAGCTTCAATGTAGACTTAGCTCACCTCGCTAATCCCATCTAGCGGAACTAGGAAGCTGGAACTCTGCTCTCGGCTATGAGTTTAAAGACGAGCAGTGGAAGGTCCCCTTCAAGTGACGGCCTCTAAGGCACGAGGTATCCGCTCATAATGGCTGTCCAATCTTCTTCCTCCCGCCTCTGTTTGATGGAATCAATGTCATGAACGTAATGCCAACATGCTGCAATGGCGAGAAATCCTGCAGCTCGATGCCATGGGACACGAGTATGACTGACAGTGACTAACAAGAGGAGAGTTTCCGGGGAAATGTCCGGGAACCTTTCCCAACTTTTCCTGTCTATGCGACTGAGGCTCTCTTACTGGCTCCTGTCTATGCAACTGAGGCTCCCTTACTGGGCCGTGCCCATGCAATTGGCATTGTGGAAGTAGAGTAACAGACCCTGCTCTAACTAGTCTTGTAGTCCTGTTAGAGGGAGTCTTGGTGTTTGTTCCTATAGACAGACTTCCCTGGTGCTTTCTGGTCCATACAGTTCAGTTTTGCTGACTTATTCTTAGCCTTGTGTGCAGATTTGCTTTCCTGTCTTTCCGTACATCCTCCACTTGCTAATGTAGTGTCAGCTAACGGAGGCATCCGCTTCGAGTCTGTCACCCTGACTATCACCTGGGCCTCAAACCGGACCAAAACCTGACCACGCTCCTGCAATCTCCCCATTCCTGCCCTCCAGTATCTGCCAAACCTCAGCACTTGAGTCCTCCACCAACACATTTTGTTCCGGAACAGTCTGACCAATTTAGCAGCCAAACAGGCCCATCAGTTACTTGTTCTCCTATGGGATGTTTAGCAATGCCGATTTGCCTAAATCTTTAGACTATGGGAGGAAGCCGGAATACCTGCACGGCACAGGGGAAACATGAAGACGAACTCAGAAATGCAAAAATAAAAAGTCAGCATTAAGACAGGAATGCCAGTTTAAATGCTGTTTTGATGCTGGAATAAAACCCAGCTACTGCCGTCAGTAATTGCAGTATTTTCACAATGTAGTTTGAGGCTACAAAGGAGAGAGGAGCGGATCATCTGTGGGCAGCTTCATAGGTCAAACGGTACAGCAGAATACACAATTTAACTGATGCAGTGTTGCTAAGGGAATCCAGTATTATTAGCCACGAGTTAAACGCACACATTTAAACAATATTAAAAACATAAGAAATGATCTGAAATGTCCTTAAAAGGAAACAATAAAACAGAAGGTATACTCAATCATTAACATACAGTCTACATGGGGGGGGGCATCACTGGCTAATTCATGACAGGCGTTTGTAGAATTAATCCTGGTTATGACACATGACTGGTGCAAGCATGTGACACACTCAGGAGCGTATAACTTAATCCTAGTTGATTGGCCCCTGAACTGCCCCACCTTTGTCACTCACAGACACAAAACATTTCATTGGCTAAGGATAATGCTGGCCTCAGTGTATGAGTTACAGCCCCCCCACCACCACCTTAAACAATCCTAGAATAGCCCCTAGACACAATGGTCTTATATTCCTCTTTAGCTGGGAGGACGTAGCCTGGAACCTCATGGATCACTGAGGACTGATTGTCCTTCAAATTGCTTTAACCAGGCCTGACCCTGCCTTCCCCCCACCCGGAACTATATGGGGTGGGGGGTCATGCAGAAAAAGGCCCTGGAGTGGGCTCATGCTTGACTGTGCCTTTTAACGGAGCCTGTAAATGTCTATCAGTGCTTCACGTTGTGATGTTTGTCACCAACTAATCATTTCCAGTGCTTAAACCCACCTGGGGGGGAGGGGGGGACAGAGAGCTTCATTTGCATCCTGAGCTCCAGTGAGTGGGTCAGAATTGCACATTTTACAGAATCAGCAAATGTGTCCTCTTTTGTGTTTATTTGTGTTGGCTGACCATGCTCGGCCTGTGGAAGGCCAGCTATCAAAATTTATCCCACAGCACACCGGCCAGACTTCAGCAGCACCACCAAGGTCCCCATGGATGCTTTTTGCATATAAAAAGATCATTTTTTGTTTGCAAGTCCTGCCACCTTCAGGCAATGTTTAGTCCAGAAACCATGCAAGTTATGCTTGCAGTCCCAAAATACAGATGAACAAACAGCGTTCGACTCTTAAGAACGCAGGGGATCAGTTGCTTCTTATAAATGTATCATAATTAGCTCTATAACTTAATGGTTGGTTTGCAGGGAGCCTGGTTCCTCTGCCATGTTTGTACACTTACTTGGCACTTCATAACAGCTAGCTAGCACTGGGAAGGACAAACTTTTGCCTCCAGAAACACTTCAAGGATACAGGAATTGCATTCACAGAAGCCTTCCAGCAGACCGTTCTTGTATTGAGCTGTTATTTTTGCACTTGTGGTCTTGCTGTTAGCTTTAATGAGTCTTCCCATTCTCCTCTGACCTTTCTCATTAACAAGGTATTTTCAGCCACAGAAATGCGTTTGACTGGATGTTCTCTGTAAACTAGACACTGCATTGTGTGAAAACACCAGGCTGTTTTGAAGATGCTGGAAGCAATATTCAGGGAGCCAACAATCATGCTGTGTTCAAAATCGCCTCACACATGTGTCTTACCCATTCCAATGCTTAGCCACATAGCTTGCAAATATGTTGACCGATTGCATGCTGTAGGTATTTAATTGCAGCTACATGATTGGCTGTTTGGAGGGGCCAGCCCAGGTATCCTGTTAGTGTTCAGCCTTGGTTCAGTTATGCACCTATAAGGGCCACAATATGACACCACTTACCCCAAAAAGCAGACGCAGCCAGATTCCCACTGAATCGGGCTACAGTGTGGATGTAGCACTCTTTATATTGCAGCTGTATGGTATGACGAGGCTCGTATGAAGTGTGCGATGACGGCTTGGAGGTACTTGAAGGATGGCGTTGACTCTGGGCCTTGTAGGAGATTCTCAAGGAAAGGTAGCCAAGACCTGAGCGTTGATCATGACAGGAGAAGCACGTGTTGGAGCAGGGGGGTGGATGGTTGCCCGAACCCCAGCTAATTTCTCTTTAGTAGAATTGTGAAAATAGATGCTCTTCTGATGCACCATGATCAAGACCAGAGCTGCAAGAAGCTTTGCCCGTGTCAAAACTTTGCACCAATTTTTAAATTCTTCAGAGCCAAAAACACAAGCTTTATGAAACATCATGAGAACATCAGAGGCACCAGGGGAACCTTGTGTGAAGGGCAGCGAGGCACGCTATAAGCCGCTGCGGTGGAGGTGTGCAACCTACTCCTACAGCAAGCCTAAATACTGAGCAGTCAGCAGTCTCACAATATCTCTTTGTTCTCCAGTGTTCCTGCTACAAATTACATCAAACTGGGATTTTGCTTCCATAAATCCGTTCATCTTCCAACCTCTTATCTTAGTATCACAGAGGGTTTAGAGCCTATCCAAGGCAGTATGGGGCACAAGGCTGGATACACCCCAGGCAGGAAGTCAATCCATGTCAGGGCACACACACACACACACACACACACACACACACACACACACACACACACACACACACACACAAATCAGTCTAGGTTGTTTTCATTGCACTAGGAAAACAGAGTACCAAGAGGATTGCCATACAGAGAACTGGCATACTTTGAACACAGCCGGCAGAGGTGAGGTTCGAGCCCCAAACCTTAGAGGTCTGTACTGTCTACAGATGTGCAGGAGAAGGTCGTCGCCTGAAAATTACGAGTCTCAAAAGATTCCCAAAGTTGACAAAGGTTAGTATAGTTCAAGTACCATACAGCTAAAAGGCACACGGTGTTTGAAAAAAAAAACATTAAAAAGAATGTTTGCCTGTTCCAATAGATAGTTCTTCCATACAATAAGAGTGTAGGCAGTCTTAAGTGGAGAGCGACTGAACCAAGGATGCTACAGTGAGGGGAAAATGATCTCTTGTACTCTTGACTCGCTTAGCAAAATTGAGGTCTCCTAAAAAGACAGAGCAATTCGCATTTCTCACCAGGCGATGAGATGACAGATGGTTCTCCATCGAGGCCCGGTAATGGAATCCTGCTGGGAGCCCAAAAGTAGGAGCGACACGGAGAGCCCCAGCTTTGTCACGCCTGACGGGGGTCAGATCAATGATGAAAAGTGCAATGATGGGATTCTGAGATGAGGTACAGTACGATAGGTGGGTGCCATGCCACTGTTAGTCATGGAGGCTAACGCAGGATGCAGGTCATATGCAGATTAGAACATAAGCATTTATAATTTGCCGTTAGCATGGGTGGGTCTGATGTTTCTGAAAAGGTCACTTTGGGGCCCCTTTAATGTAGTTACTGTTTGTGGCCAACAGGGGGGCCCCAAAGCTCAGGGGCCCAATACAAATGCCTGGTTCAAATGGAGGTAACGAGTGCGAGGACCCCATTAAACTTGGGAACACTGACTGCAGTGTCAGAGGAAGGAGCATGTTACACATATAGAGACAAGGGCATCTGAAATCAAGCGGATTCACCAGAGCAGTCAAATGTTCCTCTCGGTCTCCTACTGACAGTGAGGAGAAAAACATTGGTGAAAAAAATAGACAAGAGGTTCTGGAAAGGTGAGTACCTTGGAAAAAAGAAACTCGGAGGAATGCAGGGAAGCGGATAGGATCACAGGCGAGAGCACATGTGGCAGCAAGTGCGAGCGGGCAGGCGGGCAGCGGTGGAGGCAGAGGGGACTGCATCAGCGGCATGAAAGAGGAGGGAGGCGGGAGAATGACAATAGTGTGGGAGGGAGGAGGAGAGGAGGAAGCAGCTGCCAGGAGCGAAGGGGGCCAGAAGAAAGATCTGAACAAATCTGAGGTCTTAGATTGGGCCAGGCGGGGGTGGGGAGCCGGGGGCATGGTGCCGAATGCAATACGATAGATAGGAAGCGGGAAAAAGGTACGTTGAGGACGTACCTTCGATAAAAACCAAGGCGTCTGCATCCGGGCTCATCGATCTCTCAAATACCCCCAGTAATAGTCTTTCCGACTTCAAGACCATGTGGGAAAATTTCCCAGCCATTACAGAGGGACTCAAAGGGTCAAACACCCCCATGGAGACGAGTTTGTTCAATAGACGTGCAGCAGATCGACAGGTGGCCCTCATAACCAGAGCCTGACCACCTCTGCGCCTCGTCTTTGAAAGGCTCCTTTTATTAAAAGAAATCTGAAAGCGTGGATTTGAAAATAACTGGTAAGAACTTTTCTGGTTAAACAATGCAAAGAACTGTAACTCTTGAAACATTTGCAAAATTTCACTGCTAAAGATCTTTTTTTTGCCAAACAACTACTGAAAATTATCACAAATAACGTCAGCAATCATCACAGCTTGACAGCTTTGGTTTACACAGATGAAAGTCAAGGAAAACTTGGCTTGCTAAAACGCAGCAGAAAAAGTTATAACTTCAACCTGTCAGTGAAACCTACACAAAGAGCTTAGTAACTAAAAACAAGAAAAGTAACCCGCCAACCCAAAGATAGATTTAACATAAACACAGCATCTTAAATCTCCACCTTCTTTTTTGTTTTGACTGCTTTAGAAACTGTTTCTCCAAAACACTTTCACAGGAACCATGAGAGAAATGAGCCTGAATGTGCTTGTCTGATTGGACAGTGCAGGCTCATTCTGGAAAGGCATCAATCACAGAGTGGCAGGTGTCACTGACCCCCCCCCCCCCAGGAGGACCGTTAATGTCACCGGGCAGTTCTTTCTGCCTTCAACGGCATAACCACTATGACAGACAGACAGACAAACAGACAGACAGACAGACAGACAGACAATGTCCATTTTCACTCATACTCAGGACAAAATCTATAATGATCCAGCTATTTATACTACACAGACAAACACAGCACGACCATGTTATGGTGGGTAAACAGGATTTTTAAAAACCCATTTCAAAACCGGTTAAAGCATGTGATCCAAGTTGACGTTAAGTCGCCATTATTTTTACCATGCTCATAAATACGCTCCTTTATCTGAATGTCACGCAAGGATAACATGGGAGATTGTGCCCTGGACAAGATGGCAGGTCCCCATCGTGTGATGGACAGATGAGCCATATCCACGACGCGCCGCTTCAGCTCACCGCTTCACATTTCGTGGGCTTAGTCTTTGCTAATTACAACGGGGAAAGAACATAAGAAAAGCCAAGCGTGTTTGATGCCCGTCGGCAAAGCGCATGGAATCGGCAGGGTGGGAAGCAGGGAATGGTGGGTGGCTCAGTTTGGGCTTCTGCGGTTGGAAGGTTGCTGGATCAAGTCCCACCCTTGACAGAGCAGCAGCAACTAGCAAGTGAAGAAATAAGGGATGTCAGGTCCCGCATGATAAAGTCCGCAGAGCAGACGCCAAATTACATTGTGTATCGATTCAAAACAGGACACAGAATTTCATTTTTAGCAACTCTAACAGGAGCCATGAATGAGTCTTATAAGCCTCCAAAAATGCTTCAGGGCCCTCAGGGTAAATGGCCAGAACCTGACCTCTGAGCCCCAGCCTCCTCTATATACGTGTGTATGTGTCAAAGCAGAGCATGATGGGATATGGGAGAACATGACCAGCTGTGACCAGGAGAGGTGTCTAAATAACGGATGGGGGCCAGTCTGCCGTTCCGGAACCGTGGCAGAGGCACGCGTTTGGAAAGCGATAGAGCAGTACAGTTTTCGATGGAGTTTGACGCCGACTATGTGGGTGAGCCGGCAAATGGGAGACGGAGGCTTGGGATCAGGTGCGAGTGAGAGGTTTGTGTCTGAAGGTGACAGCCATCTCCTCCAATTACACCAGTCTGACCCAAATTTTAAAAGGGGGCACTTTCAATAGTCCGTGCAAAAAGGGCAGGTGCTCAGTGCCACCCCCAAACGGCAGTTGTGTGTGTGTGTGTGTGTGTGGGGGGGGGGGGAACGCAGAGCCAGACATGTCCAGACTGACTGCACTTATGCCTTTTGTCTCCCCACCAGCATGGGCTGACGCTCATGCACAGGCAAATTAATAATTCATTTTGAAATAACCGAAGAGCGCGGACATGGAATATCCATTAGGGACACGTTTCGAGCTCCACTTAGGTCCATCGCCGGGACGGCACCATAATGGCGGGGGGGGGGGGGGGCACAATTCAACCAGCAGATAAGAAAAAGTGGTGCGACGCTCTTTCCGCATGGCCCACAATTTAGGCCATTAGTCGTGGTTTACAATTATAGAAATGGCACGGCATGAAAAGGG
>JABFEA020000067.1:34887701-34900000 GCA_019775915.2 Cyphomyrus plagiostoma
CCCCCCCCCCCCCCCCCCCCCCCCCCCCCCCCCCCCCCCCCCCCCCCCCCCCCCCCCCCCCCCCCCCCCCCACTATTCATCCAGCAGATCAGAAAATGTGGTGCGACGCTCTTTCCGCATGGCCCACAATTTCGGCCATTAGTCGTGGTTTCCAATTAGAGAAATGGCACGGCATGAAAAGGGAGAGCGTGGTAATTGGAGGGGAGCACGGCGACTGGGGGGACGCGCCATTACGGGCCGCGGTCCAGCAGAGTGGCGGGCATTATGTGGCAGGTGGGGAGCAGCGCGGAGCTGAAAAAAGCCGAAGGAGGCCCAATGTTCTGCTGCTCCCCATCGGCTTCTATATGAGTTGCGTCATAGCGGCGGAAATATCCAGCACCAGCCTCGCCCCCTCCACCCTGAATATACACACACACAGAAGAGACATGCTATATGCAATCTTTTTTTCATTATATACGCTGTTATTATATTAAAACTGCAGGGGCAACAGGTTGAATAATGCCATCAAAATCAATAGTGTATAGTGAAGAAAATATTCATTGGGTTGCCTTCTATACTCTAAAGTTAATGTTGTATTTCGAGGGGGTGTGCTTTGCATTCAAAACGAAAAAATAAGGCGATCTCAGCGGGCGTTGTGTTTAAATGAGTGTGGACAGGGGGCAAGTCTGACTGACGTGTTTATAATTTATCAAAAATAGTGGATTGGAAAGCCAAGGTCTAATCAAAGCCCATTCTTTGGGGTGCACAAGACCTGCTCTGCCAGCCTTTGTTAAAAAATAAATATCCAGCTGGAAAATAAATGTGACCTTTGGAGGAAGCCGCCTTTAAACATGCTGCACAGGTTGAGGAGAGCAAACGGGGTGGGGGGGGGCATCTACAGTGAAATTCAATGTTACATATCGCAAAGCTGAGTGTTAAAAGAGACACGAGGGCTTCAGCTTCATCATTCACATTCTGATATCTAAGGGGTTAATCAGCTCATGTGGCCTCAGATGTCACCGAAAAACAGCAGCTATACTGAAGCGAATGAAGACAAATAGAAGCCTGTGGGGGAGGCATGACGGGAGCCTTGGCAGCAGCGCTATAGGGCCAGCCTGTGCCCAGATCAGTGGGAGAATGTCGCATTTACATTTTTATTTAGCGAGACTTTATTCCAGCGCAACACACATTTGAGAAAGCAGGGCCAGCCAGTCGCTGGAGCCGCTGGGGGGGTTACGGGCCTCACTCACAGGCCAGCGTGGCCTCGCCTCCTTTATGCTGGTTCTCTCTGGACAGCCTGCCTTCCCTTTTCTGCCATTAACGGTGATTTTCAGCCAGAGCGGAGAGTTTATGCCTCCCCCAAATGGAGGTGCCTTAGTACGGGGAACCCGAAGGATACAAACTGGATCCACTCCCTAAAGTCTGTCGTTAAATCGAATCTGTCTGCAAGTTGAAAAAAAATACAGTACATAACAATAATATTGTAATAATACAATTACATATGGCACCGTACCTTGAAAAACCAATGTTTTCACGAGCCACATAAAGGAACTTATTACGAACCATTGTATTTAACCAGAATTTTTTTATATAATAGGCTTTACGGCAGTCTGTTGGTATGTACGAGCTATCCATAAGTCAGACACTCTTGACCATGGAGGACTGCCTGCATATCTCAGGGACAAACTGTTTCTGCTGGTAAAGGCTTCAGACCAGTGCAATCCCAGTTAGATTAGCATTTAGTGACAAAAGACTGACGGGAACCTTACGGAGAGGAGAATCTCTGAGGAACCTGGTGTGGAGAACCTTGGTAACATCTACCGACGTGTGCAGCGGATGAGAAGATCAGAGCATGAGGAACAGCAAAAGGTCTCATGGAGGCCAGGAGATGCTGATTTGACTGGCAAACATGAGTGAACAAAAATGAGTGGAACAGACTGATTTAATATTGTTCATTTTCACATTGTATGCTGCAGTATGCTGCACCCAAAATAAATTTGGAGCTAGTAAAAGAATAAAGTTTAAATATTGGCCCTATCTGACTTATCACACCTGCTGCACTCTATTCTGTACACACTTAAATGCACAAAGTCACTTACTTAAAAGGTCAGTATTTGAGTCTCATGTCATCTATCATTTATTTCGATTATAAACTGACATTATGGGAAAGACCAGCGATGCAGCTGCTGCAGGAATTAAAGCAGGAGGCTTGAGGGAAAGCAGCCCCCCCGGGGGGAACAGGAGGCTTTAACATCCGGATCCTGACCATCGCGCCACCCGGCACCTTCAGGAGAGCCACAGGCGACAGAGTCGGAGGAGAGCCCAAGGGTGCGTGCTGCGAATTCAGCAGACCATGACACATTTACGTCAGCTGGGCCGAGGACTAACACAGAGCACTGAAAACGCCCACGTCACTGTGAGCTACGGAACCCCCAAAGACTCGAGGTAGCTTACTGATGGCAGGTAAAATGTGTATTACCCCTAAAAACAGGGGTTTTGAAGTGATGATTTTTTGGGTAGTTCCGAAGCTTTGAACACAGAACATACCATTACACACTAAACTTAACACTGTGTTAAATAGAAGTGTTAAGGCAGGGGTGTGTGCGGTGCAGTGGGTGCCGGTTTGGGTGCCCTGAGTTAGGCCCGTAACCCCAGACTGCTGAAGGCTTTTTCACGGTCTCTGTAGAAATAATTTCCCTCATTTTGCTCAATCTTTCATTTCCTTTTCTGACTCTGCTTTCTCAGAAACGTACAGCACATTGGATAAAAGGATCTGCTAAATGAATTATGTGCAGGATACAACCCCATTCCCAAAGAAGCTGGGGAGATGTGTAACATGTAAATAAAAACAAAATGTAATCTTTCACAGTGGCAACCCTCTCCCCATTTCTACTTCACAGAGACTCTGTCTTTCTGCAAGGTTCTTTTTATACCCAATCATCCTGTTGCCAATTAATCTAATTAGTTGTGAAATCCAACCAGGTGTTTTGTTTTAGCCTTACACAACTTTTCTAGTCTTTTGTTGCCCTGTCCCAACTTTTTTGAACCATGTTAATGGTATCAAGCTCAAAATTGTCATAAAACAATAACATTTCTCAGTTTCAACATTTGATATCTTGTGTTTGTTCTGTTTTCAATGAAATGTGGGTTTTATATGATTTGTAAATCACTGCATTCTGTTTTTATTTACATTTTACACAGTGTCCCAACTTTTTCGGAAACGGGGTTGTATGTTTTTGGCTTATATATTTCCAGCTACTGTCTATAGAAACATAGCTAAAATGGAGATTCTCTTCTTTAATGATTGGGGAGGGGGGTCACCACCGTGTGGTGCCAACAAGGCCAGGGGCAAGCAGGAAGAGCAGAGTGCAGCCCCAGCACCAACTAGTGAGGTAATGGGGAACCTTCAGCAGCTAAACCAGGGGTGGGCAATCTTATCCATAGGGGTGGGCAATCTTACCCAGAATGGGCCAGTGTGTATGTGGGTTTTTGGGGTAACCTTTAGGTAAGCTGTCCAAACCCAGGTATCAGGGCTCTTCAGCCAATCAGTCCTCTAATAATCTAATTAGGGAGCTACAACAAAAACCCGCAAACACAATGGCCCATTCTGGGTAAAATTGCCCACCCTTGAACTAAACCATAAAGCGGACAGCACAGCCTCATCAGCACTGTTTAATTTGTGGGGTCTCGCATCTGGGACCAGGAGGTCAAGATTCAGGGTCACATTCGAACTCAAAGCCTTCACAAACAAGACCGCCTCCCTATACTCTCAGACATCTTCACTCTGATCTGCCGTAAAGAGCGTACTTTAATTCACATTAAGTTGAAAGCATGGCCAAACTGATTAGCGTTAGCTGTGGCATAGCAGCCATCAGAGACACGGGTGGATGTTAGTCATTCCCTAAAAGGCAGCCAGGAAAGATGTTCGAAAACAACCATGTAATCCCCTGGAAGTGTTTACCAAGAAGCAAGCAAAACTAGAATATTAAACCTCCTGTTAAAAATCCCCATCCTTGTGGAATTCTATGGGTGCAGAATTCTGAACGGTCACAGGTTAGTGCATTCAACAGGCAGTCTGAGCCTTTGGATAAAAAAGGAAATGAAAGATTGAGCAAAATGAGGGGAAATTATTTCTACAGAAACCATGAAAAACCGTGATCCGTAGCTAAACGGCAATCCTCAGCCTTTGGCCAAAGTTCCCCAAAGCGTTTGCATGGAACGCAGTTTTCCTGAAAGCGATGAAGTACATGTCATACTTCAGCTTAACTGGAGACCATTTACTTAAACATGCAGAAAAGCAAGCTGCCCAGCTTTTCATGGCTGGTAACATATTACAGTACAAGTGTGTCTAAGTCACAAACTGGAGAGTTTGAGTGCAACTAACCAGCCAATTGGTTATAATTGGTTACAGGACATTAAGCTACAGGAGCAAGCTTGGCCATAGTAAGGAAACATCAAAGGAGACTGAAAATAGAGTCAAGCTGTACCAAACCCAGCTCACAATGACGCGTCAGAGCTTGATGTACTCACCTGCCTTTTCATATAAAAATGACCCATATTAATCTGCTGCAAGCTCACATCTATACTTATGATACAACAACTCAAAGTGCCAAACAGAGAAAATCCAAGTGCAACAGACTCTTCTTAAATGGACGAACCAGCAATTACATAATAATTTGCAAACCAACAACCAACGCTTGCCAAGCACCCACTTCAAGCTTTTTGGTGGGAAACTGGACATTTGTGACACTTCCATTGACCCAATTTTATACCGTGAAGGATTTCTAATCCCAATTTAAAAACACAAAGCTGATTAAGTAATATTAAGTAACGTTCTTAAAGAGAAAAGAAATTAGGAGGTGCATCATTGCATATATATTTTTACAATAAATAGCTATTCAGGAGACTTTGTAAAATATCATAATACATTGATGGTAACACCTGTATACAATTGCACAGAAATTCTGCATCCAAACACAGTGTGCCACATTCTGATCGATATGCTGTTTGCAAACAGCTGTCCATGCTATGTCAGGTTGCATTTAAATGAATCTTAATGTTTGGCTTCAGGTCGCATTTGATAAAGTGCTGCAGAGATATGACATTTCCCATGCTAACGGCACAGAGCTATGCATGCGCCTACATCTGGCATTAATTATGAAGACTATATGGACATCTGTAAATTCGATTCTCATTCTTTGCATGGCTTAAAAATCCAATTGCACAATGTGCTTTGAGCGAAAAGCAGTCTTGTTATCTTGTCCTTTACTTATCTGGCATTTACATAATGATCAAACAGTGTTTCCTATACCCTAGAGCTCTGCTTATTTACACTGGAAGGAGAGGGATTCAACATGAATACGCTTGACAATAAAACAGTAAATTTTTACCTATCTGCATCCTTCTTCAACCACTGGTTGGAGTTATGTGGGGCATACATGCCACTCCGGTGCAGAGCACACACACGCTACAGGCAAATTAGAGATGCCAATTAATGTATCTGCTTGAGGAAACCGACTCAACTCAAGGAGAACATGCAAATTCCACACACGCAGAAGGTGATGGGATCCAAACCCTCAGGTGCTGTAAGGCAAGAGTACGACCCTCTCAGCCATCCAGAGCACATACTACAGGGACTGTGATAATTGTGAAAGGATTCTGTAAACCATTTTGAAATATTTTTAGTGGCATAACATTCTCATAAAAAAAAAACAAATCTTGCTATGTTGTATAAAAGTTCAGTTTGACAATTCCAATTTATTTCAACATTTTAAAGACCACACATTTGAGGTAGAGCTAAAGAAAAATGAGGACACCGTCACTTAAATCAATGTATGTGGTCCAGGCTGGCCAAGATGGTGTGATATAAAGACTTCATCAAGATCAACAAAATCAATAAAGTCTTGGTCAGCTAGCAAAACAAAATATCACTATCCCCTGTGAATTGAAAGGTTGACCAAAGCAAGCTGGAACAGAATTATCTTTGACTGATATGATATTTAATTTTATTTTAAATTGGATTTTACAATAATTATTATATTTTCATTTCATGTTAATTTGATATATATAAGAGAAAAAATAACACAAATAATTGGCCATTTAATTTTTTTTCCATGAAAATTACCCAAGTATTCATTTATCACCAGACATGTAATGATTCACTCAATTCGATTCAGTTCGATTACTGATATTGGGCTCACAATTAGATTTTCCCATGATATTTTTAAAAAACAAAATGAAGAAAATTGTATTTTGAAAAAATGCTGGAACATATTTGTAGTGTTTGTGTACTTTTGTTATTTGTCAACTTAGGGAAACCAAAATGTTTCCAAATTTAAAGTGGATGGGGCGTCCTTGGATTCAATTTGGTCACTATCTGCACTGGCCCTTCCGTAGTGTTACTTCTACAGATTGTACTAATTTGTTGCTAGTAATGAGGCAGGCCGAAATTACTACGCCTTCTGTTGTCTAAATAATGTAATTACACCTAGGAAAAACCTAGGCTTCCCCCATACTGCTACGATTGAGTTTAAATATGCAGATATTAGTCTCAGTTTTTGCCTTTCCTCCACGCTACCCTTTATGAACGCTCTGACAGTGAAATACTTCTGAAAACTGTTTTACCATTATAATGTGGATGAGTGGAAGCAGAGACTTTTAAAAACGCAGACTCTAAAAGCACCCTAATTGGTCCCTATTCATCACATGGTCCATCCTTGATTTGGTCCCACTAGTTACAACCTCTCATTTCCTGATTGGTCACCTGGTCACCTTACATGGAAGTGAACAGTATTCCAATACGACAGATATGCCGGAGCTCCTTTCAGTGCCACATTCCCTGCTACTGACCTGTACAGAGATAAATAGGATGCTACACAATAGTTGTGTCCCATTTCAGGGACTGCAGAGTTCTAAGGCTGTATTTGAAGAGTGAATGCATCACGGCAGCACGATAAAGCCGTCCCATTTTGAAGGCTCCTTCAAATGCAGCTTGGGTACGTGTCCCTCGTTCCCTGGGACATCAGGTGGATTGTGTGCAGCCTAACCTATCCCAGGATTCACTGCGTGGATTTTTAGAAGGACGTGGCCTATAAAGGCTACACCGACTGTGTCCTTCGAAGGATGCGGCCCCTGAATTGGGACAAAGTTTGTATAACTGCTGAATATCTGCACAAAGAGAAAAAAACACACCGCGTTGATGCACGCATGCCCAGTGTAGGCTGACAGCTGCGTCATATATGTTTTTAGCGTGTTTAGGAAAAACTTCTGTAAACTATGTGAAAACTCCAGTGTGGATGGAGATTTGTTTTTAAAAGAAAATGTAGTGGTGAGGCTGTAGCCTAAGAGCGCCTGCACCCAGGCAGGCATTTCGCGGTTCATTTTTTTATTTCTGTCATTCTAACTGACATAAATTGGTGCTGCGATTTATTGTCACACGATATATTGTTACATAGCCATTTATCTCCATTCCTGCTGATCCAGTACACTATCATTGTTGGCTTGGAGACTGGGCTGTTTAGAGATACCAGTTACCAGTATTATGGTCCGTAGAATATGAGATATGGGTGTTTGGGTGTCACTGTTACCTTATACCACCAGGGATGGGGGTACAAAGCCTACCTCTGTGTGTAGAATCTGCACATTCCCCTCAAGTCCTAGGCAGGGGGGTTACTATCACATTTTTAGTTCGGCTAGTGTCCCATCTAGCAGCCCCCATTGCAATGATGCGTATTGCTCTTGAAATGAATACAAAACACATACAAACAGATACACACACACTTCTGAGAAAAGCATAAGAAAGAAAAAGGTAGTCAAATTCCTCAAGCCGTGCTATGGATTTTCTCATTTGTGGCATTAAAAATCAGAAACGGCATCTTCACGTGTTTTGCAGTGAGGGGATCGATAGTAATGACACTTAACCTCAGAGTGCCCTATAAGAGGAGAGCATGGACTCAGTGGGAGATTCCCTGATATGGTCATAGTCACAAGATGGTTCCAGGAAAACACGCAGCTTGTCAAATGACCCTGCATTGATATGTCAATAGACACAATTGAAAACTTCCTACAGATAAATTGCACAGCTGTCTTAATAATATACAATGTGAAAAGCATGGGGCCGAGATGGGAGCCTTGAGGAACCCCTTAAGAGTCAGTGTATATACATAGCATGTAAAGTAACCTAGCAATACGTTAAATTCACCGTGCTTCCTGATGGTCATATTGGTGGCTATCCCACAAAAATACCCTGAAACAGAAGTAATTTCACCTGACTTTTTGCTTAATACTCTGAAAAGTAATTACAGCTCATTGAACATATTTGATATATTTCATTAGCCTGTGATCCATATAATACAGTCCTACTGAATTATTAAAGCAGAGAATCCAGCTACTTGTTTCTAGTTTCCCCCTCAAACAATTGTCTTGTAAGTCAAGTCTAATTCAAGGGCGTTTCATATGATGCAATTGACAGTATCTGTTATATGATGTTTTCATTTAACATTCACTCTCCCAGTGGAAATTCTTCAGTTTGCTTTGAAGCTCGGCGAATAACAGCTATCACTTCACCATTCAGAACCAGCGTCACCTTCATCTTGCACCAACTTCATACTAAGGGCGTGGCTTATTTAAAGGACCTACATTGGAAAGCCAAAATGTGGTTATTACGCCCCCTGGGGTGCACAAAATTCTCATTGTGCTGTGAATACTAACTCTGGACATGAATTTCAACAGCTTTCAGCCCAAAAGCCAGCTACTTCTGACAACACAAAACATTTATTTTAACAATGATTTCAGTGTATGTAAACATGGTATTAGCAAAGCCTCATAATGGAACCAGTTAAAATACGATTTAACACAGTTCACAAAAGGCTGCTTGATAAGCCTTTTAATCTTTTGCACATGAATGTTGGTTTGTTGGCTTGTTCAGATGTGTAGAGACACAAGCCTTTTGTAAGAGATAAGGTCATATTGCAAGACAGCTCTGCAAACTTTCATTCCCTAGGTATCCCTCCAAGAATGAACAATGATTACTGTACAGTCACCCAGAAGTTACAGCATTATAGACTCACAGAAAACATGCTTTGCAGTGCTTCAGAATGTTCTCTTGCTGACTCTAAAATAGTTTTACATCTGATATACTGTATGTATTGTTTTCTAAACAATCTAGTTATAAAGGCAGTTATAAATTGGGCTTAATCACTCTGCACACAGGTTAAAGCACACGTCACCAGAGTACCGGCTTGTATCTGTGGTCGACAGCTCGTGCTGCGTGTAATAAAAAACTCCACTGAGTGCCTTTTATGAAAGATTACCATATTAGTTTCAGTTTGCCTGAGACAGTGCCTCAGTTTTCAGCCAGAAAGTACTGAAAATAGAGAAAAAAAATCATACTCATGTACAGTGGGTTTGTTATTTTTTGGGGCCATGCTCAAAAAGTCATTTCGGGGCCCCACCTCCCGCCTACTGTAGTGACTGTTTGTGGCCAACAGGGGGCCCAAACCGCGAAGACCCCTTGAGTGGTGGGAAACACTAGCCCTGATCATGGGTTTATATATACAATGAAAATTGCTTTACCATAGTGCTGTGTAGGAAATGATGCCACATCTTGTTAATTACCATTAATTGATTAGTTCATTAGCATTTGAAACAATAATTGGCTGAAATGAATTTTACCGACACAGGTCTGTGACCGGTGCTGTGCGATCCCACGGGAAGAGGGCAGTTTGTTGCAGAATACTAATGGCTGTTTATACAGCTCAGCTTGTAAGTTTTCCATGATTAGTGTGTTTTTACAAGCATTAACACTAAAAGGCCCAATAGTGAATTACAGACGGCTGAAAGACAGCTTGTGCTACCAGATGTACTGTAAGTGAGCATCGATAAATGATGCGCATCGGTGTATTGACATTTCAGGTGAGTACACCTGAACCAGAGCAGGTACAGCACACACGTTTCCCTGCGTCAGAAAGCATCTCGTGGATGTCGAAGTAAAGGCATCATGTGGTGCCTTTTAAGGTCAAGTGAGTTATGGCCAGTGAGAGCTAAATCGGACTGGCGGTTTATTTATTGGCATAACGATTTCCCATTTAGTCCATTTCAAACACTGTGTCTGGGTAAATTAAGAAGACGACCCTCAGTGGGCTAGCGTGACTCCAGATGGGCCACAGCTGCAGAGTAAATAAGATTGGGCCGAGTGTGTTTGAGTTACCCTGTCATTTGTGAGAGCGTGTCTCATTCTGCACTGGCAAATTGCGGTAAAAGTGATAAATGAGGACAGGAGATATCTCCCCTGGATGGTCACATAAGAAAAACCCGCTGTAGATTGGCTTTGCAATTACACCACATTTGTATGCATTAAACTGCCGTGTTTGATTTGCTTTATGAATCTTTCATTTCTACCGTGAGAAGAGCCGTGTTCATATCAGCTGGGTGCGAGCAATGTCCGTGTGTGTGATGGGGGGTGCCGTGCCGAGCGTGACCCAGTAAAACACCTGGAGGAGCTGAAAAACTCAGGGGCGCGAGAGACAGAGAACAAACGAAACACTTCACTGTGAATCGGGTCAGATTCCCCTCAGACCTGTCGCTGTAATATTAGAAATATATTTTGCTCCCATTGTTTCCGTCGTTCATTTTAACTGTCTCCACGCTGGGTTTTGTACCACTCATGTTACAGGTATAGCAGGATGTACTAATGTTGCAGAAGGAACATTGAGAACTGATTTCAGTGTCTGATTAAAGTCAAAGGCAAGGAGCTGTCAAACTAATTATCAAAGTTTTGACTGACAGGCTTCTCCTGTTTGCCCCCGACCCCGCCCCCCGCCCCCCAAGCGGCACGGCATTCCTCTGGCAGTGTCACACTTCAATCAAAAAGTAAGTCAGAATCCATTTCCTGGGTAAGCCTTGCTTCTGTCACACTTTGAGACGTCCTACTGCAATGCTGCGTTTTAACTTCGAAGATGAATATCTCTGGTCAATTTTTCGCCATCTGTGCTTGATCCCCGGCTGGCTTTCAGCCGCATGGCTGCCTGGGCGATTACAGTCCGAGCGGGAGGTGAGGGCTCCCTCCCCAGGACCACAGCGCTGAGTCGTGTGACACCCGAGTCCGAGGTGAAGATCGAGGCCAAGAGGTCGGAGCAGGTTTGGGCTCGTGCCCAGGTGCCCAGATGCCCGAGTCCCGCGTCTCGTGCTGCCCACAACCACTCCGCTCCTGCTCCTCTGGGCTTCGTCCAGGAGTCACCAGTACAAAACTGAGCGGAGGCGCTGCTCCTTTCCTCCTTTTAGTCTCCATGTGAAAGATGAAAGATGTGCCAACTTCAGGTTGTTAGTGGGAGACACACCGGGGTTCTTCTGTTTACAGAAGCATGTGCCACGGAGAAGCCGCCTGGCTTGGAGAATGTGGACGGGCGCTGCCACAGCCCGTGATGGGGACGGGGACAGCGGGAGGAGGGGGACTTGATAGGATGAGGCTCTGGGGGTGTTCGATCACGTCAGTCTGATCTACCATTGCTGACAAACACACTGACTTCTTAAAATTGAGCTGTTTGTCTTTTTTAATTTTGCTCGTGTTGTTTATAGGTGGCAGATTCCAGCAGCCAAGGTGGTGGAAGGATTCAAGTGATGTCTACGCCGATACCGGGCAGGTCACCACGCTTGGTCTCCTGACGGTTGATCTCCACGCGGCCCCTGCGTACAGCCAGCCCCCTGCAGGATGCGTGAAAGAATCACTTAAGTTATGACCCTCCCACCCAACACACGGTATTTGGAAATGCAAGAAGATCAGTGCTTAATCAGGAATAAGTTCATTATAAATCAAGTCCAGTTTGCACCTCTGCTGTTCTGTGGAAATGGAATCTTTAAATATTAACGATCCATTATTTAATCATTAATTAATAACTGAATATTATAGGTATAATTTCTATCATAACTGTTGTGGATTTAGCTAGAAAGGTATGAAAATAGCAGAAATCCAGGTCTGAATGTCTTCTCAACACAGAGGGAGGTGCTTCACTGCCACAATCGAAGAAGAAGACTCGTCCTTTGTCAGTCGGTTTGCCATTTAAAAGTTGGGTAAACGGGAGGGGCCGCATGAGCTTTGTGGCCAGAGCTCTGGGGTCCTAGCCAGTCCTCTAATTAGCCCCCCCCTCCGGGTGGCACCTTGGCCATTGCGGTGCCACGGACCTGCAGGACGCCAGGTGGCAGTCGAAGAGACTGCAAAAGGTGGTGTGTGTGTGTGTGTGTGTGTGTGTGTGTGTGGGGGGGGGGGGGGGCCGGAGCTCAGAATAGAGCCGTGACCAGAACACACGGGTGTTTGTGAGACAGAA
>JABFEA020000067.1:34913611-34924238 GCA_019775915.2 Cyphomyrus plagiostoma
GTACTGTTTTGCACCATGTTGTATTGTTTTCCACCGTGTTGTACTGTTTTGCACCATGTTGTACTGTTTTGCACCATATTGTACTGTTTTGCACCATGTTGTATTGTTTTCCAACGTGTTGTACTGTTTTGCACCATGTTGTACTGTTTTGCACCATGTTGTACTGTTTTGCACTGCCTTTAGTCTCTTTGTAACCAAGCCAGGCTGAAGACACAGACATTCTAGTGCACCAGTTGCACATGGCCAATAAAGATCTTGCATCCCTGTGATGGTGCTCCCTACACAGCGCTCGCTGAAATCCAGGAGTCCAGGCCCACTTTCAGAGCACCTGCTTTTAATTTTCTCCACAGGACGCGACAGACGCCGTGCAGCACTTTGACCTGACTGTACATCTGTCAGCACCTCCACCCATCCGTCATCATGCTTGAACCAAGCGGTTCGTTAACCAGCCACAGGTCGCAGCCAGACCCCCTCCGCATCACACAAGTTATCATTTCCATAAACGCCACCAGTTCTCACTACACTCCCCAGAGGTTCTTTTGATCATTGTTCCAATGAAAAAGGGGAACAGGGTCAGAGAAGGTGAAGATGCCATGAGCAGCAACACGGGACCTCGGTAGAATTTTTTTCAGACAGATACAGATAATCCCCCTACCCACCTTTAATTTTCATGCACAACCTAAATTATTAGCATGAAGTTCCATACCTGCCACGCCCCCCCACACCTCACAAATGACTCAATTTCCTCAATTTCTATAGCTGAACATTTTACTGAAGCAATCTGTGCGTAATTACCTTTCTGAAAGGTCCTCCTGCTATTCAGTCAGTGGACTTTAAGCAACAGCTTTCAGCTTAACACTCATGTGCTTGTCGCCACCTTCGCTCCCCACTATCAAACCTCCGTTCAGGTTGAGTTAGTAATAAGTCTAAATGTTTCAGCAAATTTCGGCACAGCAGGTGGGACTGATGAGCACCAATCACAGCTCTGAGAGGGGCACACTATGGACCCATTTCTGTCTTGAATTAGGGAAATATATTTCAGAGTATCTCAAAGCCACTGTTCACCATTGGTTGTTCATTTCAAAATATCTGAATATCATCCACTTGGAAAATGCAGTTGGTGCTGTGGGTTTTCAGGAATCCCAAAGAACGCCAGTACTCACAAACCAGCAATTCATGAAATAATACTTTAATGCTAACATCTAAAACAAAACAAAAAAATTTCTTTGAAAAATCCCTGACATGGAAAAAAGGATATATTGTAGGTGAAAGCATTCAGCTGGACAACCCTGCTCAAATTCCACCTCACTGCCTTCAAGGTTAATCAAACCGACTACCTACCGCCCACTGTGTTTCCTCTGATTATATTACCCAGCTGTTTATCTCCGTTTCCCAGGTCGTAAAATGGCTGCCAGGGTATGTCTGGAAGTGTGTTTGTACAGAAGAGGATTGCATCCCCTGCGAGATCCATTTGTGTCGAACCATGGCCTCCAAAAGTCCTTTTTTTGCAATGGCTTTTGGTAACAGGTTAAAAGAGAGCCACTGGCAGATTAGTTAATGAGTCAAAAGATCAAGGGACTGCCGTCTGTAGCAGAAAATATCAAAGCCTGTTTTGTGGGACATCCGACTTCTGCCGTGGTACCTCTATCCACCACTGTGACAAACATCTACATGGAAGGTTAAAATGCCCTCAGCGTCTGTCCACACTGAAAGAACATCTGGCTCATTGCTAAAGCATTTTTCTATGGCAATTTGGATTTTAAGAGAAGCCTTCTGATATCAGGCAGAACACGCTCCGACTGACAGTGGCAGAATTAATTTAATTAGCCTACTTGAGATAACTGGGACAAGAGTGATTTTATGCTGTACATATGACATGAGATTCTGACTGCTAATGATTGACGAGTTAAGGTCACAGAAAAAAACAAAAGTAATGTTTTCCATCAGTAACAAAATGCATTTCTCCACCACCTCAATTTGCTTGGGAATTTGCTTTCTGTTGGATTTTCATGCAAATTATCTCTTCAAGCTGTGGAGTATGCCATCGTTCTTGAGGTGCGATGGACGACTCAAGTGACTTACTAGTGAGGCTTGACAACTCCAGAGAGAGAGCGTACCTCCCCAGCTAACCTGGGGCCACATGCATTACGACGTGCATAAAATTCACACTAAAACACGGTGTACGGACAAAACTAGGAATGTGTGTAAGCAAGAAAAAACCCAGATGCATAAACTGTGCGTAAGCACAGATCTACGCACATTGCCTTTATAAATCCCAATGAGCGTGAAATTTTATGTACATGAAAGAGCCCACAGCCACCCCCCTGACCCGCCCATAATTATGTATATTTGCATATGTAAATCTGTGTAAATGTTCGATTTGTTCTATGTTTTTCTTAAACATCAATGGATAAACCACGTGGGAAAAAGAAATATTTCAGCGAAGTGGAGGTCATGTTAACAGAAATCGAGAAAAGAAAAGTGATTATTTGGTGGTATAAGTGGCATCAACAATAAACGAAAGTTGATGGAGTAGCACATTGTGGCGGAGTCAGTTAAAACTCTTGGTTCCGAAATTCGCACGGTGGCCGAAATTAAAAAGAAGTTGTCGGACATTAAAATTGATGTTAAAAAAACGAGTGGCCGCTCACCGTAAGAGTCTTGACAGCAAAAGTTGAGGTCGCGGAATTCCCAGTCTCACACCCTTTGAGCAACTAGTTGCTGTGATGATTGGGGACACAATCAGGGGAGGGGGATGCCCTATGGGCTGATATATGTGCCACTAGAAACTGAATATGAATTTTGTATATTTGAATCTGCAGTTATCCGCATTACAAGTCTGAATTTGATAGTTTGAATCTGAATTCCAGTAACTCAAAATAGCATTTATCCTACCTCGAAAAATTCACTTCGCAAATTCAATTTCAATCTAGTGTGACAGACATCCTGGTCCTTGAGAAAAAGTAATCGACCACAGATTCACAACGCAACCCATTTCCACCTTTAACGCAGTTCAGCAGGTCAGGGTAAAGAGGAGGGGTGTGCCGGGGTGTCAGAAAAAAAAATGGTGGATTCGCGGGTTTGTTATCACCTTATAATACATATGAGGATAAGCTTTATATACACAAGCGATAGCATAAACATTAACCATACGTCTGTTTAGTATATGGTATTATATGTGGTTAAATTAATGATTTCTGGCACTGCTAGGTTATGTTAATATGGTAGACTAACGCAAAATTAGCTAGGGATATGAATTTTAAGTTATGGCTCACCTGTTCATCTCATGTGGCTTTATAGAAGTGTTCATGCTAAATATTTTTTTAAATATTCATCTCTCCGATATGCAGCGGAAAACAGTAGTAATTTTATGCGTGTCACGATCGTCGGTGGGCGAGCGGGCAAGCAGGGCAGAGGAGCCCGCAATGACTTGCTACTGAGTGCCGTCCATTTGCAAAACCGAGAAGAAATGTGCGTACGGCATGTCTGGAGCTGCCGTGAGAATATGCATAGCGGTTCACCAAGGTTTGTTTTTATATATCTAGATGTGAGCGTGGAAACAGCCGTACGCAACATTTTCGTGCGTATGCACCGTTTGTACATGAGGCCCCTGGTGTTCGCCAATTGACATTACCCACGATGCAGATGACGAGTGAAAAGGCAACATAACACTACTCCCAACATTTATATTATCCTAAACGCTATTCTATGCCGCATATTATACTATCCTACATGCTATACTTGTTGCGTCCTGCTCCGTCCGATCCTCATGTGTGCCACGCCCACATCGTTACCTTTCGTTTTCCCCTGATTGTTCTCACCTGTCTCTCGTTACTGCTTGCCTGTTTTGTGTATTTAGTCTGTGTCAGCGTAACTTCCGGCAGACTTGTCATTAACGTTCACCAGTGTTGGTTCCCACGTTTTATCGAATTCCTGGCTGACTTCCCTGCTTTCTCCTCTTGCCGACCAACACTCATAACAATACTGTACCACACATTATACTGTCCTACACACTGTTCTATAACACACACTATACTATCCTACACGTTAGACTACACCACACCAGTGGTTCTCATCCATTTTGCACCGCGACCCAATTTTTACCGTGCCAGCTCAGTCACGACCCCATATCAAATATAGGTCTACATTAACACTATGATCAAGCACACAGTGCAATTTACGTCAATCAATGCCTATTGTACAAATTTGATTGGATGTACCAGTGAATTTTAAATTAAGAATCTGTGCTTTGGCTTCTTGGATCAATTGAATATTCACTTGTTTTGCGCTAATCATTTGCAGAACCGAGACCCATTTATAGAGTTTCTAGGATTGGGGCTGGGAATCTGATCGTGGATCAGCATATGAGCTTTCCAGTTTTAACATGCTTACATTTCCAACTCTGCCTTGCAACCCTTGTTGTGAACGAACTAGCTGCGACACAAATTTGGGTCGTGACCCACATGTTGAGAATCGCTACCCCACTCTTTATACTATCCTACACAATCCAGGAAGTAGTTGGGAACAGCATTTCACACACAGCTGTAGCGTGCACGTTTGTGTATGCAGCATATAATACCTGAAGCTTGAACTCTGTCATGCTGTCCTCACCAGTGGTAGAAGCTGCTTCTGCTTCACGCCGCCTTGGATTCAGTTTTATAAGCCTGCCTTCATTTCAGACATAATCGCAACACTCACACTGGTGATTGGCAGAAATAATACATGTACACTATTATTACTAAACAAGTTCGGCTCCATGTGGGGAAATCCGGAAGCTTAACTGTGATATTTATGACTTTCAGTTTGTGGGGTAATGAACAAACAGCAGTGTATTGGGTGTGAGGCAGTCTAGAATTAAAAACAGACACATGAAACGTTGGACCACCTTTACCACCAAACCTGACAAAAATGGTACAATAACAATGTCAAAATGAAACATGCTTACTGCATATTACCAGATGCCTACATATTCAGGATTGTGCTGTATTATATTTGCATGATGTGCCTTATACTTCTTGAATTAAACACCGTCAATGCAGTAGACAAACGACATGGGTAATGTGGGTCAACCACTCAAAGGCACAGCGAACAGCGCTGAACATTTGCAAAACATTCCTTTATTATAAATAAATTATTTGTATAAAAACATGCTTTAACCTTTGCATTTACAGACTCACAACCCAGGACTATGACCCCGGCGGCCAATACAAGAGACAAACTCAACTCGTTATGCAGGTCAGACAAAAGTGGACAAGGGAGAGAAATCTGCACGACCACAAAAGTACTTACAGGTAGGATAACAACAAACATGGTTGACTTGGACGTTTTCTCTCTTTTTTTTTAATACTTAAATCTTTGTCTTCAAAAGACTTATTTTTAATCCTACTGTTTTTTTTTTTAAGTTTTGAATGTCTCCCGTGTCTCTCAAGCAGGAGGTCAGTTTTGTTCCGTTTGTTTATCTGCAGAAATGAGCTCCAGTCCCGCTTCAGCCTGCTTTACCATCCTGAGTCACCGGTATGAAGCGAAAGTTGTTAGCAACTCTGCTTGGGCAGCGTGGGAAACCTCTGCCCCCCCCTCCCCAAAACCCTAGTCCTCATCGAACTTGACGGCTCAGTGATGGATCCGTGGTCCTTCCAGAGTTTTCTCCCTGCGGCGGACGTCAGTTGGCAGGATTGCTATAGCTGACGTACGTCGTCTTGGTCGAGGAGGCTGCTAAGGGGAAAACATGGCCGATGTAAAAATTCTCATTTATTTCCTTTTTTTTCCTGTCCGTCCTGCTTACAGTCTCAACGTCATTCCAGATTTAAACCATAATTCTGGTAATGAGCCACAGTTTTATATGACTTCAAGGTTACCAGCTTTGCTTGTTAATGGTTGTGTCCTTTGGGAAGATCTTTTACTTTCTGTTTTGCTGTGGTTATGTATAAAAGGACACTTTCCAGTCAAAAAAGATCCTTCAACAGCATAAGTTTAGCACAAGCTGCTCTATCATCCAACTGGCCAAAATCGCACGGAACCAAAAAATTGGGGGGATCTCCTAATGCTGATGTGTGACAAGGCACCTCAGTGGGAACATTTTATTTCCTTCAAATAATAATTTATATTTAAAAAAAGGTTCACTTCAAAATACATTCCAAAAAAGAGAAGTTTTCAAAAGCAGGCAGTGGCAAAAGTGACTAAATAAATGAAGTGGTATTTACCGAGCACTTAAACCTTAAGCTGCTCCTCGGTGCCTGAAATATTGCACCAGCTCACTTATCCTTTTACTTTTATCTTTCTCACATGAAGAAGCGGCTGGTTCTCATATATGTAGCTCTGTCTTGTTTTACATTTGCTTTCAGAAACAATTCGCGAAACTTAAGTAGAGATTTTACCACGACACCCCTGACAGACCTGAGAGAATTTACATTTTCAACGGACCAAGTCCCGATTAAAGTTCAGTTTCTCTGAATTTAAAAAAATAATGAATTCCAGTGTCTCTTTAACATGGACGACAGTATGAGTATGATGGATGGTTCTCAGGCAAAATCTCCCTGGTGACTTCACAAGGTTTTTTTATCCGGCCCCTTGCATTTCCTTTGAAACAAGCATAACGCCCTGCACTGTCAGCCTCCCCGAGTCACATGACCGGCTCATTAGCCAATCGCAACACCAATGTGTTTCCATGACCTCCAGCGAGGAGCCACCAGCAGGTCGTCGATCCTGAATGCTGCCAGGAATCTGAGATCACACATCCTCGGAATCTGCCTTGGGGTGGCTCTCGGGGACACACAGGAATTGTCTCCAGAGAAACGGGATCCCAGTGAGAGACAGAAGGCTGGGCACGCACATCAGACTCTAAAGTCCAGAGTGGATGGAGAACTTGACCAGAATTAGCTGTGGATTTAATCACACCTTCACTACGTGCAAAAAAAAAAAGAAAATCTCCTCAAATCAGACATAATACGGCAAAAATGGCTCATAAAATAGTCAGGTCGGCAGAGCGGCCTTCCTCTTCTCGGTTGAATTCTGGTTTGTTTACACTGATTTATGAATGTAATTGTTTATATTTTGCTACTGAAGCTAATGTCCGCCAAAGTGCCGGGCCTTTCTTTACGGTATTACCACGCCTATCCCGTGGCAGCCTGGCTTGCTCCCCGGCGGCGTCACTCACTGTTGGTGTCCATGCTCTCGCAGAGCTCGGTCTTCACCTCACCGTTGGGCCGGTCGCCCCCCTTCTGCGTCAGCTTGCCCGACATGGCGGCGGCGGTGACGATGGCCTTGAAGCTGCGCTTGCGCTTGGGCACGTTCTGCTCCGGGTGGAAGATGATGACGTACACCTTGGGCATGTAGAGCATGCCCAGGGAGACGGAAGCGCTCAGGCTGAGGGAGATGGTCAGCGTGGTCGTCTGGATGTACATCTGAGGCAGAAGAGGGTTAAAAATAAATGAAAAATGCTCAGCATCATTCTTCAATAGACAAAGCTCTATTAGCACAAGTATGAGGACATGTACACTGTCTTATTGCCCTTTTTGAGATACACATTTCAGAGTGAAGCATTGAGTCAGAGTGTAGGGTCAGTACATTTATCTGACATTCCTGGAGCATTTTTCGGGGGGGGGGTGGTGGTGGTGGTGGTGGTTTAAGGCCTTGCTCATAGGGCCCAGTGTAAAATAACTTATATGCATGGGATTTGAATCTACAACCTTCTGATTACAGGAACAGGGGTCTAACCCAAAGAACTGTACACCACCCTCCATCTAGCTTTCACATTTATACAAGTTGGTGTGGTCTTAAACAGCCATCTTAATTTCCACTAAATCAGCATAACATTCTTTACACCCTCCACGCCAAACCCCTGCAGCCCATCCTCGACTCACAGCAATGGAAGCAGCAGAAACCGTGCCGGCTTAAAGCCCTCAGTCATCCGCCTGCCAAAAATAACCACACTCCTCCCTCGAACTCTTCAGACCTGTTACACGAGGGCCCCATTAATTTGTCCGCCAGAAACCGTCACGCCGTGTGGGATGACAGCCAATGAAGGATGGCCTTTGTTTCATAAGCGCCGTCGTGACAGCAAGGCGCCTCCGAGGGCAAGCGCTCATCTGTAACCTTCATACCGGAGCCGGTGCGGAGGGTGACAGCGGGCACCATGGAAACGGACATTCCTAAACTGCAGCATAAGGAGGGGCAGAAACTCCAAAGAAACTCGTGCACAGAAGTGTTCACCTTCCCTTCAGCAGAAGTAAGCTTAACGAGAATAATTAATGTGTTTTTGGGTGCTCTATCTTTCCAGAACTAACAGAAGGGTCTACCTTTTAACCGCTTGATCTATTCATTGTCCGTAGGGAGTCTGGAGCCCCTCCCAGAGGCTACAAGCACAAGGTGGGGACAACCCAGGACGGTGTGCCAACCCATCGCAAGGCACACTCACACCACACACACACACACACACACACCATTCACCCACATATGCGCACCTACAGGCAATTTGGCAACTACAATTAACCTCAGCATGTTTTTGAACTGTGGGGGGAAACCGGAGTACCCCAAGAAAACCCCGTGATGACCCCCCCAGGAAGAACATGCTACTTCTACACATGGAGCCAGAGGTGTGAGTCAGTGCTAATCAATGTACCACTGTGCTGTCCCGCCTACCTTATCATTAGCCAATGATATGTTTTGAATCAACGAGTGACAGGGCAAGCGGGCCCCTATTCAAAAGATGCTCTTCCTGAAGTGACTAAAAGTATGATACCCATAGAATATTTATGAGAACTTATGTAAGTGACTCTACGGACAAGGCTCTCCCATGGAGCTGAAATGGAAGCCAGTATTGTGATCTGCATGCCATATGGTCTAAGTCACATGACACAGCAGCCACACTGTTCAGTCTTGACTTTTTCAGTCCAGGTTACTTTATTTTATACCTGTAGCAAATCTAATGACAATGTAGCCCTTCACTGCCCTGTCCTGTGGACTGGGGTTACCTAAAGACCATACGAAGAATCACTCCTATCCCAGAGGCCCAATATTTACCTTATTCAGATGCTGGCAGCAGGGGGCGCCACTGGGGATTTGGGGCTGAGGAAAGCACATCTTAAAGGGTCCAGTCCAGTTATGTTTCCAATATTTTTTAGCGTCCCTGTCACTCCAGGGCTCTTAGAATCGTCTAACTTTCCTCCTTCGAAGGCGCCCCTGACTAGCAGATAAAAACTGGAGGCGGAGCAGAATGACAGACAGGACGAGGGCATAAACACTGTGATGGTATTCATCAGCCACCATTTATAAATACATTTAAACAACCACTCTTCCCACAAAATGAACTAATCTTAAAAAGTAAACACAGCTGTATTTTTTTTTTTAATAACAATACTGGCATGTTTCCGGTTGGCTGCTTATCCAACCGAAATGAGTTAACAGGTTGTGCTCAATAGCCCTGCAATGGAATTATGAATTTAGTCTTTCATTCAGCTCATTATGCTAATGGACGTTTTATTCAATTTATTACGGTAATAGACATTCATAAGCCATTTTGTGTATTTTTTTTCTTTGCGAGTACAGGGTGTGAAATGTGACGTCTTCTTTTAAGCTTTTGCTGACCTGTCTGAAGCCAGATGGTGACACTGGGTTAACCAGCTAAGAAAATTACCGTGACCCCCCCCCCTCCCAGTTCAGTAATGGTATTACCAAAGACATGGCTGGGCCCCTGAAAAATTCTATCGAATGACCCCCCCCTTAACCTTTCATAAACCAAGACTCGCAATATCCATTTGGTTTTACTGAATGTGTATTTCATTCAGCAAACTTCTAATTCCGTGATTTATTTTCCACATCACGCTCGTCGACCGCTGCATTTGTCGTGGGCTCCCCCTAGTGTCCGGGTCCCTGAAAGTCATCCCCTTTCGGGCATCCCTGATTACCACTAAGGATGTACCGCAGCTCCACAGACATTTCCCACCACTGCCATGACACGATCACCTGTGTTTGGGGATTAGTGTTATATGAAGGTGGTGTACAAACGCGATTCCCATCGACCCACAAGAAGGACCCACACTAATCATGCACAGACCTGCTTTGCCATTTGATTTTTTCATTCTGACTCCAGCCACTAACCAAAAGGGTATAAAACTGCGGCATGGCAGGACTAAGAAAAAAAAACACCACCCTCCCTGGACGAAGAGAGTAACGGGGTCTCGGTAAAGCACTGCTGCTCTGGCAGGGACGTGCTGACAGTTCAGAGTGGACACCCTCCCTTTGCTGGCAAGCATGGGAAATGGCTGCTGTGATACCCTCGGGCCAGACCCCACCCCCCCACCCCTCGGGTAGAAAGGCAGCTTTCCAGCTATTGCATCACTTCATTGGGGGGGGGTAGTGGAACCATTTCTGGTGCAAGTACAGAACGTATAAAAGCCCTCGGAAAGCCGGCTTCAGCTAAGCCATGAGCACGTGGACGCCCATCCCCGAATTAGAGGCGTGTTTAATTCCGTTTTTCACGGATTAGGTCGAACACTGCTCCAAATAAGTGCGCCACTGAAATCTGCATCACAAGCTACCCCTTAAGTGCACCGTGCCACGGGGGGGGGGGGGGGGGGGGGGGGGGGGGGGGGGGGGGGGGGGGGGGGGGGGGGGGGGGGGGGGGGGGGGG
>JABFEA020000067.1:34927046-34944567 GCA_019775915.2 Cyphomyrus plagiostoma
CGCACTCATTACACCAGGAAAAAAAAAACTATTAAACTCAGGAAGGACCTCTGTGATTCCACAGATAGCTTGCTACTCATTCTCAAAAGAAGCAGGAGCCTCAACGTCCAGTTGGGGTCAGGCGGACCTCGCTCACTCCCCCTCAGTAGGGGTGTGATCCAGCCCCCTTCACAAAGGGAGAATTGCAAATCGCAAAGCACTGATCCACACAAAAATCCAGATGCCACAAACAGTCAAGAGAACTAAATAATGATAGAACTAAATAATGATAAATAATAAGAACTAAATAATGATAAATAATGATAGGTCTGAGCAGTCCCAGAACTAAGAGGCAGACCAAAATTGACATGTCTGAGAGGCTGTGTGCCAAACCTGAATTGCCACCAACAAAACATCTGAGAGAGTTATATCCAGACTGGTTGGATGAGAAAACAAACATCTGGCATCACTTCTCCCGCACCATAACGAGAACTAACAACCTCTACTGAGTCCATATTAGGGCTCAGTCTTCTGTCAATCAAGGACTTAGGGGTTCAATAAAAATCCATTTATTTTGTTCCACAACTGACAAAATACTAACAAACCCCCCCTCCAAACTACACTGTCGCACCCACGATGCCACATTGTCTGCCTAGTCACTAGGCTCTAGTGGTCCCCGAGTCTGACAGTACAGCACAGAAAACACCAAACCCTCCGGACTTGCCGACTGCTGGGGAGGCCTAGAACGACCCGTATGCAGAAGAGCCAGGGATGAGAACCAGGAAACAGAACCTGAAACTAAACAACCCAAGAAAACCATAATGATGCTTAGAGACCAGGACACAGAACTTCGGTCGACTGATCTAATGGGTGCACAACTCCAGCCAAACAAATCCATGGGTTTAGAACTCAAAGACCGACAAGAGTAGAATAAAACTTTGGGACAACAAACATTATCCCATAATCAGCAAAGTATTCGGTTTTTAACATTTTTCAATATTTTGATGAAACGTATAAAAACCTCAACATTTATGAGATTGAAAAAAAGAGAAAAGCAAAGAACCAACAACTAATCCCACAAAATCCAAGCGCCTGTTTATACAATCCATAGATTTATATATTTCATCGTTTCTAACCTGTATGACTCCTTCTCTGATGCATCTGATGAAAGGATATTATTTGCAAAGTCACCACTAGTTAGGCACTTCAGTAGAGCAAGCAGACCAAGTTGCTGTACGCTGCCAAGATAAATTGCAAGGACTCGGATCGTTAGAAACTCTCTGGCGGTCATTTCCTCAGCCGGCTAAACAGTCTGTTTTCAATCCATCATGAACAACAGGATGATATTGAGTAGCAAGCTTTGTGTGACATTGGAAATTGGCAGTTTGATCGCGCAGCCAGCTATGCGACGGGGATACTTTACATTCAGGAAACCACCCCATAGTCAAGAGAAGACGATTCCAGACTGTGATTACTCCAACCCGCTATTCATCTTCTCACAGTCTCACCATCAGATCAGTTGCTACCAATGAAAGGCAGGTGTGGCTTATACAGGAACCCCATCACATTCATGAGGGTTAGAAGTCGAAGATCCCCAAAAATGCAAAAATTTGCATATAACACTTGGGCCCCCCAACCTTAACCCATAACAGTTTGCTAACCTAAGCAATAAAATATGACTATTATCAATTTCTAAACAAACATTTCCATTTGTCACTTCCTATCAAGACCTTATTACATAATATATATTACAAATCATCTAAATTATGCCCCTGTAGGTACAAAGTTACTACCATATGCACTGGGAGAACTATGTTTTGGACTCATGATTGAAAAAGCCAAATCAATGGCACTGAAAAGTTTAAAAGTTACGGGAAGAAACACAAGATCTCACAGTCACAAAGCCAGCTAACACGTGAGTGAGGCTGGTTACAGAGACAAAGATGTGCAAGGTACACAAAGCCAGACTTTTAATATTAAAGATATAGCATGCAGTTACACGAACAAATATAATGTATATTTATATATATGATGTATATTTATATATTATCAGATTTTATGTAATTTGACTCATTTTCAGTATTGTTCTTAGCTTGCATATCGTCTGTGAGTTTCTGCGGTCTTCCAGCAACTTCCATATCGTCTGTGAGTTTCTGCGGTCTTCCAGCAACTTCCAAAAATATTCTGTTTAATCATTTCCAGCTAATTTGCAAAATAACCAAAACCACGAATGTCAAATGCACAAACGTGAAGGGGTTTCTGTGCTTTGGCAGCGAATGCAGCCAAAAAACCTGGGAACTGGTGTCACACTCCTGTTGCCTAATAAGGCAGTGTGCTCACAGCTGGTCATACTCCTGTCGCCTTATAAGGCAACGTGCTCACAGCTGGTCATACTCCTGTCGCCTTATAAGGCAGTGTGCTAACAGCTGGCCATACTCCTGTTGCCTTATAAGGCAGGGTGCTCACAGCTGGTCACACTCCTGTCACATTGTAAGGCAGTGTGCTCACACCTGGTCATATTCCTGTCACCTTATAAGGCAGCATGCTCACAGCTGGTCATACTCCCACCCAACATCACCCTCTTCCGCCAGGTCTCACTAGATATCTGCTGACAAAGGCAAACCCCATAAACCCTCATTTTCATAATCTCATCCAATCGGAATTGCTACATTTTTTTCCCTTCCCGTATTAGGATGCACTGTCACAGGTATCTCATGAAAGTTTTAAATCCAAGAATGCCTATGCTCTCAAGACTGCCAGATACGCGAAGCGAACGCTTCTCAGCATATTGATAACTTATCCTCCCAGCTCCCGGCATAATGTGACCGTTCATCTAAATAACAGCGTAGTGGCACAGATTCAGTGGGTGTTTCCCGAACATTTGATGGGTGAAAGGAAAGACAATACCGACCGCAAATGTAGATTATTGTTTAATGTTCTTCTTACGTCAACACCTTGCGGCCATTAAATCCTCTGACTTATTTGAAGGACAAATTTGGGTGATTGATTTTCCAGGCTACATGACTGGTTTTAGTTTGGTGTCTTTTAACGAGTGGGGAAATGTCTTGAGGCCAAGAAAGCAAGTGCAGGTATTATTAAACAGGGAGGGGGGGGTTGTTTGAGCTGAGTTTGCTGCGATGCAGAGAATTTGAACCCAGTGATGTATCTGAAGGGGCGGGACTCTCAGGGGGTATCAAGCTCCTTGGGTTGATAGCTTCATTCCATTTACCCCCAACCTGCTTGCCTGGCCACGATGATAGAGCACATAGTTGCCTGGTGGTTTCAGTCTCTTCTTGGTTGTGTCTGCCTGCCTGGGGATAGACTGATTGAGTTTTTTACATATCGATCCATGGGACATGAAGCCCGGTCCTTTCAGGAACCTGACAGGTCTGCTGTTACGCTGAAACATCTGAAACATTTATCTGCTTCCTACAGACTAATTACATCCCCAGTGAAAAGGCGTGTTCTAGTGGAACGCACACGGTTATCGTTCTTTTTTTTGCTGGTCTCAGTGAAATGAGCTACGGTTGCCAAGGAGAAAGTTGAATACTTATCTCTCGAAGACTGAGATGACTAAACATAAATAGGAAGTGAGGAAGGTTTCGTTTGAGAATGGATATGTAAGGTACCCAGCCAAAAAAAACAACCACAGCTACATCGTGTTTGAGAAGAGCATCACGAGGTGATGGATCTATTGTTGGGCTACAGCAAGGCTTGACTAATGAGGTCTTTAAATAGACTCAAACCCAATGCTGAGTTTTCCCCTCTATATTGCACACAATTCAAAATGCTAAGTAATAGTAACAGTATTTATAGTTTATACAGTAGTTATACTGTAACTAGTAACAGTATAAAAGTGATTTTATAATTAAATGTGGTCAATTCATGGTAAGAAGTTCAGCTGAACATTCCTATTGGGGTAGTGCCTCTGAACCGTCACTTGGCGTCCATCGGGCACCTTGGTAGACTTACATGCAGAAGAGGAGAATGGTCCTGACGGTAAAGGTTCATTACTAATGCATCTAGCACCTTGGTAGAAACTGAGGTAGAAGGTCCCCTTCTGTTAATTATGGAAGAAGACCATCAATTTGCAGCTTGTGACCTTGCCTTTTGCTGGTGTTAAGTCACTAAAACACATCTCAGGTTTCTTGCCGGGCCGACCATGTGACATCTGCTTCCTCACAGAGCTGTGAACTCTCATCTCCTGGTCCTCCCTCTGCACACCTTGCTCTATCCAATGAAATGCTTCCTTTTTCTCTGGGAATGGCCCAGTAAGAATCCATTGGATGAATGATGACCTCACCTCTTGCCTCCTGACCATCAAAAAACTAAGGTATAATTTTACCAATCCAAGGTGCAACAGTAGTAAACAGTGGTTTCATCTACTCTCAACAGTGATGCATTATGGGTAATTGCCCTCCGTCCTGCAATCTAGTTTGCACACTGTGTATCAAACATTCTATATATATTTAATTGGTGAAATATGACATGCAGACTTACCCTCTCGGCTGACTGTGCGGTCCCAAAGAAGATGGGGATAAATGCTAACCAGATTATGCAGGTAGTGTACATGGTAAATCCAATGGGTTTGGCTTCATTGAAGGTCTCTGGAACCCCCCTAGTCTTAATAGCATAAACAGTGCACGTGACCATCAACAGAATACTGTATCCGAGGGAACAGATGAGGGAGAGGTCCGAGATGTCACACTTGAGGACGCCACGGGCATTCTCCGGGTCCTGGGTGCGCTGCTCGCCGTAGTCCACCACGGTATGCGGCGGGTCAGCGGCGAACCAGACGAAGACGCCCAGTAGCTGTACAGAGATCAGGCTGAAGGTGATGGCCAGCTGGGAGGCGGGGCTGATGAACCGCGGCGCCGTCACCGACCGCTTGCCCTGCTCGAAGATGCGGTGGATGCGGTTGGTCTTGGTGAGCAGGGCGGCGTAGCTGAAGCACATGCCCAGGCCCAGGAAGATGCGGCGCAGGGAGCAGATGGCTACATCAGGGGTGGCGATCATGGGGAAGGTGATGGCATAGCAGAGGAAGATACCCGTCAGCAGCACATAGCTCATCTCACGGCCGGATGCTCGCACAATGGGCGTGTCGTTGTGGCGCACGAAGGTGACGATGACGAAGGTGGTGGCTACGATGCCCAGCATGGAGATGAAGACTGGCGCCATGGCCCAGGGTGAGTGCCACTCCAGCTTGACGATGGGGATGGGCTGGCAGCCGGTGCGATTGCGGTCGGGCCGCTGCTCGTACGGACACAGCTCGCAGCTGAACTCGCCCGCCTGGAAGTGGTAGCCCTCACAGCGCTCGCAGTGCCAGCAGCATGGCACACCCTTCACCATCTTCTTACGCTCGCCAAGCTGGCACGGCAGGCTGCACACAGAGGCTGGTGCGGCCCTGCTGCCCCCCGCCCACTGCATGGCACCCACCTGCGAGGAAGGAACAGCCATTAGCGCTAACAAAGGAGGAGCAGCTGTTAACGTTAACAAAGGAGGAATAGCCATTAGTACTAACAAAGGAGGAGTGGCCGTTAGTGTTAACAAAGGAGGAACAGTCATTAGCATTAACAAGGGAGGAATATCCATTAGTGCTAACAAAGGAGGAGCGGCCATTAGTGTTAACAAAGGAGGAACAGTCATTGGCATTAACAAAGGAGGAATATCCATTAGCACTAACAAGGGATGAGCAGCCGTTAGCGCTAAAAGGAGAAGCAGGAATAGCCATTAGTACTAACAAACGATGAGCAGCCTTTAGCGCTAACAAACCCCCACTATCGTTCACAAATACCGCTGAATGCCCACAACAGAATGAGAGCCCTTTTTAGGATATCGGATATGTCATTCAGCTGCCAGGCCCACGCCACCCGTCGGCAAAGTGCACAGTGTAAATCACGGGATTCCTAAATAAATGACTTTCTGTAACCTCACTACAGTCGGAACGGCCAAGAAAAAAATTAAGATTACCATCAATCAACAAGAGAATTTGTACCTCAGAGATAATTTGCCATCCTACGTATATAAATCTTCATACAATAACTGTGACATATCACAACACTAATTCAATATCCAACTTATATGGCTATGTCAATACCTAATATATTTTCCAGACTTACTGCCTTTAAATAAATGATTTATCTACAAAGAGGTTTTTTTTTTGAAGAATCTTGTTTTGCCTGCAAAGTACAAGACCGCAGTAAGACTAAATCTATGTCGCTGCCCAAATGAGGAAGCAGTATTGGTCTTATGCACATCCACATGGAAACTTGGTTGAGTTATACAGCTGTTGGCTAGGAAAAAAAATAATAAAATCTGTGTATTTGGCTTGGGGAACATGGGGTGACATTTGTTTTAAGACTGGTTATGAATTTGCTGTGAAAATTGCCAGCGTTTCGCCTCAGTGCTGGTAATCTGTCTGGAGGGCGTTGAAGGGAACAGAGCCTCCCGTTCTGGGTATTTTTACACGAAGCATCAGGCTCGACTTTAATTGCTGTTAAACTGGCGAAAACGCTCCGGCACAAATTACCAGTGGCGTAAGTAGGACGCAGAGAAAAACACACGACATGTTGGAAAGGTTTCATTCCACGGTGACAAAATCCCATAAGCTGTGGCGGTGCGTGCTTCAAGACACGGAAGAGGGAAAAAATAGACTCACTTTGAAACGTGACTGTGGTGGTTTTAATATATAGAGTCATTAACACATAGATGTAACATTTAATGACAGTGGAATGGGAGCAGTGCTGGTCAATTCATCAGTCGACCATCTAGGGCGCCATTTTCTGAGGGCATGCAAACTTAACTGGCCAATTTCACTTTGTCTCAGCCAGGGGGTGATGGCACTGAAGCTACCCTAGGGTACTACATGGGTCTCGATCAGTACTGCATGGAAGAAACCCAGGTTTTGCCCATATAGGAATAACATAAAGGGATATTCTGTAGCTCAGCAAGCAGATCATTGCAATTCCAAAGCAAAGGTTGTGGGTTTGACTCCCAGGGAGTATAAGTACAAATGTAACTTTGCCCTATGTCAGTAACTTTGGAGGTAAGTAACTGTTACTGTTTTATCTTTCATGTTTAGTAAGTTTTCGGCCAATACCTGCAGATCATAGAAGCCCAGAATCTTTTTGGTGCATCCAAATGGACGACCAACGTGTACCTCAGAAACTGCGGCCCAATTAAGGTCTTGTGGAACATGACAGTGAAGATGTGCTTTTGGGCAGAAGCCCCCGCCCAACTCCGTCTCGAACCCTGCTAGGAGCACCAGGCTGCCTGGCCGAAATACGGTGCTCCTGTCCCTCAGGGGCCCTTTCTGTGTCCCTGACTGGCTGCCGCGCCACTAAAAAGCAGAGAAATAACCGCGGGCGTCGGTTCTGCTCAGCCGGCCTTCCTTTATTCGGACCCATTCATCCGTCCACCAGCCCCTCGCAACCCCCCACCCCAGATCCTTACCAGGTGTTGAAACATTTTCCATGGCAACTGCTAGGCAATATGATTGGCAGCCTGTGGAGGTGGGACGGGGGGGACATCTGTAGGGTCCACATCAGTAACCCGAAACATTGACTACAAGCTGTTTTTTCATTCTTTAATTATTTCCTTTCCGTAAAAATGACAGTCACACGTGAATAACTCAAACCCGCAGCAAATGGTGTACAACCACAAGCTTTTTTTCATTGTAATTATTGAGGGAATAGTTTCGAAGTAGGTGGTGTTCTAATTAAACTTGTCAAACCAAACCTTAAGCTGATTCCTGGCTGGTACCCCACATCACTTTGCATTTTAAAAATAATGGGGGGGGGGGCTGTTGGCAGGTTCAGGCAATTTTTTTTAATTAAGTTTTATTGATGTTTACTGCTTTGATTTTAAAGAGAGGTAGCAAAGGATCATGGGAAAAGCAACTCAGGTTAGCTTATAAAAACAAGAACACAGACATCACAGGGAATGTCCACACATCCTGTCATCTCCCAGTTGCTTATCTTGCTTAGGGGTTCTGAGGGGCCTGAGGACTATACCAGATAGCACAGGGCACAAAGCTGGGATGCTGGTCCATCACAGATTGCATATGCATGCACTCACAATCACACACTATGGGCAACTAAGAGGAACCCGGATCACCTGGAGGAAAACATGCAAACACACAGGATGGAGGCGGGATTCAAGGTCCCATCTCTGAAGGTGTCAGGAAAGAGAATCAGATCCAGAAAACATCCATACAGCTCAGTGAGTCCAACCGTCATTAAAATCAGGAGCAGTGTTTTAATCTTATATCAGTTGCTTATCAGCAATTTGTTAATTTCATTTATTAGCTGCTGAGTAACTGTTCCTAATTTTAAGGGTAATTCCTTCAGAACTTAAACCAAAAAAATCAATGTTACATTTCAGTGATTACAGATTTTCGTGATGACACAGGGATAATTCCAGGAAGCTTATGCACATCCACCCATTTTCTGTACCCACCTTCAGGGTGGCGTGGGTCTGGAACCTATTGGGGTAGGGCAGGGAACAACCCAGGACGGGGCACCAACCCACCCAAAAGTGTGCACCGGAATCTCCAATTAACTTACCACGTTTTTGGACTGTAGGGGGAAACCAGAGAACCTGGAGGAATCGTCACGATGACAAGGAGAACATGCAAACTGCACACACATGGAAACATGGCAAAGACTCGAACCCTGGTCCCAGAGGTGTGAGCAACAGTGCCAACCACTGCGCCACCTTGTCATCCCTGCATTATAATATTCAGTACAGCAGGCAAACTACGTACATTCAGGTGCAAGTTGTCCGTCCAGTGGCCGATGACTTTGTATTCCGCCGTCGACTTGTTGGTGATCTGGTACTGGAAGATGTCGTAACGGCCGGGGGCATCGCCGTTCTCATTAAAGACCACCGGGGTCCCAGCGCTGCCTGTAAGGGCAAGCCAGAACAGGTGGCATCCTGAGTGGCTGTAAGACACAGGGAGCCTGAGGGGGCCCGCAAAAGTCAGAGTGGAACCCCCATCTGGAGACTGGCCTGTGATTCTGTCTTTACAGCCTTCCTGATTGCACACATGCCTTAGTGTAGGACTATTCAACTCAGGCCCCTCGATTCCAAATCCAATCCTTGTTTTCAGTTCTTCCAGGTAATTAGTTTAATAATTACTGATTCTGATTGGTCAGAGGCTTCACACCTGGCTCACAGGTGACGGAAGGCTGGAAAATCAGCAGGGCTCGGCCCTTGAGCACCGTGAGTTGAATAGCCCTGGCTTAGTAGTTAGCATAGCTCCTCCGAGCAGGGAGGCCAATGCGCTGTTAGGAAATAAACAGAACCTTTGTCCCAGAAAGGTCCCGATTCGTCCCGAGTGGCAGATTTTAAGTTGTTCACCCCTCTCTCTAGGACCTGCTAGCATGAATAGCAATCAGCACCATTACGGCAGGCATGAATAATGCAGTGGACCTTTTCTGAAGGGGGGGCTGTTGGGGAGTGGGAGGGGGGGGTCACAGTGAAACTCTCTAGTGTCATTTCCACAGCGGCGATCTCCACAAAACACAATTATCCCACAGTCGCCTCCCTGCCACCCCCACAGCGATTATGCCAACGTTATGGTGTATCTCCACACTTCAGAATCGCTCGGATCAAATATTTCAGGAGCTGCGTGGATAGTGGGGGCAGGGTGGAGGGATGGGAGAGGCGAGGATCTCAAAAGGCACAGGATAATTGCAAATACACATCTGGAAAAAGCCTCACATTATTAAAATTCCCGCCAGAACACATTCTGAACTGGCGGCAGGCAAGCCTAGGGTGTGGAAGGTAGGATGGGGGGTTCCTGCCAGAGGAACCACGGTTCTATGAACTGCTGTCCAGGAACAGAGGAACCACGGTTCTCAGGATTGCCGTCTGGGAACAGAGGAACCACGGTTCTCAGGAGTGCTGAAGGAATGAGATGGTGGAGACCCTCCGTTTTCTGCCATTGGTGATAAATTTACCTGGATTCGCCCAGGACACTGCGTATACCCCGTTATACCGGCTCCACCTCTGAACCCTGAGTGCGGCTGCAAGCAGGGGAGTGAAGCTGCAAATTAAAGAAGGGGGGCCCACCTCCACCCCCTCCTACCTCACACAGGGGTGTTAATTAGAGGCAGAAAGGAACTCCCACGGTCATCGCCCGCCCCTGCCTGCAGGACCCTGCGTCCCTCCGAGCCCCTGTGCGGCGTGTACAGCCAGGTTAATAGGAAATGTCCATTCCAGCACATTTGTCTGTGTCTTTTATTTGGGACCAGATTGGATGAGATGTGCTCTAAAATGAACAAAACAGCATTGTCTCACATACGGGAGTACTTGTACATTTTTCTCGGGTTATTTTTAAATGCCGTCCTATGAATATATCAACGCCATACTGTAAATGATTCGAAAAAAATAATTGGCAATCTTTATGCACTTGGAAGTGCCTTCATAACATTATCATGTTTGCAATAATTACTTGAGTTTGGGAAATGTGAATCGACTGACTGAAAGACAACATGCTTTTATCCTGACAACGCACATGGTAATAACCAGCTAATCAGCCTGGTGTGAAGAGCAATCCTACAAAGCTTTGTCCCATCCTGACAGCCTGTACAGACACAGAGATGGGACCTGAATTTCCTGGGGGGGGGGGGATTGCAGAACTTCATGGGGACCGCAGACACACCTGCAATGTCTGCGCCAGAAAGACTGCAGCTTGCATTCACACCTGCAGAGTCTCTGCATGGATGCTTGGGACCTCATTCACACTCCCAGTGTCATCCAGGGGAGAAATAAATGAATAATAAAGAACAAGCAAGTGTGCAGAACAAAAGTGTGATGGAGGAGAGGTATGAGGATGCAGGATTTAGTTCTGGTTCGGTGTAGCAATAAGACCTAAGGACGAAGTGGAGAGGCAGCGCTGTACAATCACAGAGGACAATTTGACCCCGGAATGAACTCAAGAGAGAAAAAACAAGAGCAACACCGGTGTCCAGATGCGGAAGCAGCGCTCCAGCTGGTTCTCCAGTCAGCATTCCCAGTTTTCATGATCATGAGCGGCGGTGAGAGCGCCCCCTGGAGCCATGCTGTCAGTGTGCATGATGGGATGCGGGGAGCCGTAATGTGCACCCTGCCTTTCCTTTATCGGGGAATTGTTACCTGTGTCCCTGAGGTGGTAATGGGTGCACAGCATGACCAGCTTCCTGGACGAGGGCTGACGTCTCCTCAGCTACAGCCTTTCCACCCCGCTGCCGATAACAACAGGTTCCTCCTGGCTGATTAGCTTAACGGCTCGAATTATTAATGTTACCACAGACAAAGGAGGCGTGTATAATCTTTACTGGGGAGCTTAATGCCCTATTAATCTGCCCGTGCTAGCTTCGTGGAGCAGACATGAGCTGCATTAAGTCAGGCTAATTGTGGCCTGAGATTTCCAGTTTATTCAATTAAGTTTGGGAGTATTGATCGCGTCTCCACTTGAGACCATCGCAGTTCATGGGGGGGGGGGGTGGTCTGACACCCACTGTATTGATACTATTCTTCATTCATTAGGTGCCCCTCATCTACGCTTATTTATCACTGGATCGTATTAAATTTGAAAATCTTTGAGTTTTGTTAAAGTTACATTTAATGTACATTTACTTTAACATTATAAATTAACATAACGAACAAGAAAAGCCTGATATTAACAAACCTTTACCAAACAGGTTCAAAGAATTTTGGCCGATACCAATAACTGATTTTTCTCTAAAAATAACGGATACAGATAACTGGCTAGGCTCTGAGCTACACAAATCTGTAGTGAGGCTGATGTTTGCAGCGTTACTTATTAAGATATCATAAATGTGTGTGGAAACCACATCGTGCTACGCAGGCAGCTAGATATCAGTGATGCAGTGCCAACTTGGGAGATTTTAGCGTGGCTCTAAGTGCCGAATGACCCAGCAAATTCCCTCGTCCTCCACTATGGAAAATGGTTGATGGTCCAATGGACTTGTCTCCACTATTGTAGTAGTTATGTCGTTAGCTTTCGTAACCTAGAATATTGAATGAAGTCTAAATACCAGCCAGCAATATTGACTCATATTGGCTGATACCAATATGTTACACGACATATCATCACAGCTGCCAAATAGCCATGTGACCACAGAGGCCCATTACATGTCACCTTGCCAGCTTTACTGGTTCCGGAAGGTTCTTGGCGTGAGCTTTTTATATATATATCCCACAATCTGGATTGACAGGCTAATGCTGATGAGGTGGAGCAGAGGTACAACATGCAATGCCCCATAACAGACAGACCACAAGACACTTCAAAGCCCCGCGTTTTGAAGAAAGGCCGTGTAATAAGCAATGCCAGAACTTAAAATTACACATTTAATCACTAAAGACATTAAAGCCACAAAAAGATTTTTTTCCCCCCTGGAAGCTTCAGATAAATTAAACATTTTCTATGCTGTACATATTTCATAGATAATAGCTGTAATATTATAACACACTATGAGCAGTGAGATACACGCTTGTTCCCAGGCAGAGCTCGGTAATACTTCATGATGCCGCTGTCTGTGACTTTGTAAGATATACTCTGGACAGCAGGCCATCCGCACCAGCTGCCTCCCCTCTCCCAGCACCAGCCCTGGACCCCCACCCATTTATCCAGTGGACTGACTCTGATATTACCTACTGAGTTACCAGTGATCATCAACTCGACTTTCTCTGTCATCCTGAGCCTATTTAAAACCCCCGTTTCCTCTGGTTTTCACCGTATCATTTGTTTGATTTGCTGACACCCCACTGTCATTCACAGCTCTCTCACTCCCTTCATTTCAGACACACTTGGCAAGGAGCAAAAACTCCAGCAGTCATCTCTAGCAACCCCAGCGTCTCAGATCTGTTACCCAACCACAGCCAGGCCTGCCTTTTCCTCCGCTTAACCCACCAGCTCCACCCAGATGTGACTCAATAAAAACTGCCTCACCAGGACACCCATCGCACCCCGTAAATGTGCACGACCCACTGTACCGGTGGAGCACGCAGGTACTTGCAACTGTTCACAAGCTGCTCGTTGTCAATTTAAGCCGTCGCTCTGTCTGTGTCGTAGGAACCTTGCTGCGCTGAGATGGAAGTAAGGGCCAGATTTCTGAAGCAACAGACAGCCTCTATTGTGCAGCACATGGCCCCCCCATGGAGGCAGTGACGAGGCAATGGTCGGCCACAGTGAAGAGGATCCCCTTGCCAGATGAACTTAGGAGTGCACGCAGACTCCTCACGGCGGCTGACAGCACGGAGATACATACCAGGAACTTCAAGTTGTGGCAGAATATGGAGGCTGGAACCCTGAGGAATAGATAATCACGTTCATGCATTCCAGCAAGAGTATCCACAAATCTCTGCACCTTGAACTTAGAATCCCTCTGCTGGCTGGGTCAATCCGCTACTAAAGTGGTGCAGGATTTCCCTTGGTGTAAGTGCATCACGTTGCTGCCTCACACAACCCAGAAGCCCATAGCGTTATGGATGACACAGAGCTGACTAAGGCTCGGGCAGGTGGTGGAGCCAGTGCTGATGGAACACTACACACAAGTACTGTCCTATGTATGACATCCATTGATTAAGCAGATGGCACACAAAACCTCCTATGAGCCTATGGGAATCATGTAAAGGACGGGTGCCACTTGCTCCACAGCTGCAGAAAAAGAGCAGTACAGCTCCAGAGGGAGGCCAGCTCCACATCTCTTGGGCTTCCATGGAGCAGAAAGGCTGAGAAGGAACTTTGGCTATGGGGTTCAAGTTAAAAGACTGGCCCTGTGATGAGCTGATGCCCAAGACCAGGGAGTCAGGACCCTACTAGGAACACCGAAACCTAGCTGGTTGGACGTATCCTAAATGGACAGAGAGAGAGCTTGCCCTGAATTCAGAAAATCATGGTTCACTCTGGTTCAGCTTGGCATCCTAACACCAGGGTATGCCCCCAAAAGGCTGGCTGCCCCTCAGCAGTGTACCAGGTTCCACGGGCCAGACATGGAAGCAGAGGTTCAGAACTTCCAGAAGTTCCCCCAGGAATCACTAGCATCCCCTAGTGCCATGTCCTATTACCAAGGAGCACTCCGAATGCGTTGTATAGGGACATTGCCAGCCAGGGGACATATGCGTTTTGGTACCAGTGGAGTACACCGACTGGTGTCTGAAGACCATGTCCATGAGGATAGTCACCTACAACGCCATCACCAATGCACCAAGGTCCTTTTCAACCTGCACAGATTGCTTCACATAAAACATCTGTGGACCTCTGTTTACTACACAGGCTACTAAATACTGTCAAGGAAGCATAGGAAACTCAACCCCCTCACCAGTAAACACAGACAGGACAAAAAAACTGGATTCCGGAGCGATTACCATAGTCGCCAGATGAAGCATTTGGAGGAACCCCAGCAAGCCCCTCAGCCACTGTACAAGTAGCTGGCCAAACCGAGTGAGTTCCAGATAGTGTCCTCATCCAAACCACAACCTGCAAATTTGTGACCACTTCTCATTGTCCATATGCCATGTGAATGTGGTGAATTACTAGGCCAGCTTGCTGGGATGACAACAAACTAAACGGGTCAAACATGTTAATTGGCTTAAGAGGTGGATAGAGCACAGGAGGAAGTCAATGTCGGGGAACATCTCACACCCCAATAGCACCTGGTATAAGAACAGGACCAGTACCAGGATGTGTTCTCCACTGTCCCTGGTTACGTCGCTTACTATAACATTCGTACCTTGTCCAAAGTCATTGTACTACAATGGATCTTTTGGTTCCAGAAGCACAATGTCATGCCAATGAGGAATATGTCCAATGGAAGCAGCAAATGGTAATAATTCAGAAGACCTGCAGCCCTTGGTCCACCCTGATTGCTAGGTCCCCAAAGAAGATGGCACCCTTCACTTTTGCAATAATTTTTATAAGTTGAATGAAGTGCCTCTGTTTTCCTCTTTCTAGGGCCAAGCAAGCTAATAAAAAGTTTTAGGGCAAGTCCGATACATCTCCACCATCACCAAGGGCTCTTAGCAGGTGCCACCAACTCCAGCAACCCAGCAGAAAACTGTGTTCAGTACTCTCAGAGGACATTAGCAACAGCCCTCCCATTTGGGCTGTGTGGGGCCCACCGGTTGTAAAGTAACTGCCATTACAGATGATGTTGCTATGTGGAAAATAGGGTAGAACACAGTTGCAAAGAATGCTCACCATCAACCCAAAAGAACACCATCTAAGACTACAGCCTTGTGGTTGACTGGGAAGTATTAGTATCTGTATTCATCCCTTCCATTCAACCTTGGCTGTACCCCGGCTTGGCTAAGAAGGGTCAGCTGGAGAAGGTGGTCTGGACCTCAGGAAACATAAGCCAAATTTCAGGTCATGATGATGTCTCTGGGACCCACGCCCGCTCACTGCTCCAATCAATGGACCTCAAACAGTGGCCACCTGTCAAAACTTCAGGAACTGCAATTTGGGCAGCTGGCCGACATGCGGCCACAGAGCCACACCCATAACTCCAGATATCTAGAAGCTACTGATCACACCTGCTGCTACTTTCAGCATTCTTAGAATTTTACAACTTCTTTGTGCCAAGGCATCAAACTCAATATCACCAGCCTGGTTGCATTGTGAATTAATGTCAAACTCTTCAATTTTAATTTTTTTCCCACCTTAGCTTTTGTTTTCGTCACAGATGGCCCACTGTCAATCAGCACTGTCACTTCCACAGAAAATGAGTCAGTCTTCTCCACAACTTCGGGATCCCAGAACTGCGTTACCTAACCACTATCCTGATCAGTTTTTCCACCAGCTACCACCCTACTTCTGATGTATCTAAGGTTTTATAGAATAAAAACTCCCTCTCTGGGACTTGCGCTCCTGCACCACAACCATTGATTATGCATTTGTGCTCCCACCCTGCCACAGAAGCTAAACTATGCATGAAGTAGCTCAAGTGAACTTGAGTCCATTGGCCACTTGCCTGAAATAGGATGTTTTTCAGGAACATTCACTGCAGGCATGTCCATCCTCTAGTAAGTCACACAAACCTCAATGAGAAGCACCAAGAAGGTGTTTGAACGGTGGCCAGGAGTCGACAGAGAGGCACAAGCGGGATATTTTCCTCCGGGTCAGAGAAACAAGAGTCAGAGGCTTTGTACTAACTATTAAATTCATTTACCCGTGACCTGCAGTTGTTACTTGTCAGCCGTGTGGATGTTCTGATTTGTGATTGAGTTGTTTTGGCTGAAGTACAAATAAGTCAGCCAGTTCCCTTGGCATGGCACAAAGCTTTGAACTCCTCGTGTCTGGTGAGGGAAACTAGCCAGCTACAAGGACCTAGAAACATAAACGTATGATCGCCCGCTGCAGGCTAAGCGAGACAAAGAGAAAATGAGAAATGTAATGGTATAAATTGAGGAAAGATCATGTGCAAAAATTCTCCAGCACTCAACACCTTTTAACAGAGAAAGACAGCGTGTCTAAGGGGAGCTAAGTGGCCTGACCACAGCTTGACTTGTTCACTTGTTTGACCGACACTTAATGAGCATTTCACTACATAATATTCCATTACTAGGCATCACTATACAATTACAGCAGAAGAGCATTAGTTTTTTTCCTCCAGTGGTTCTCAAAAACATCCATTAGGATACTGAACAGGATCTGCTGCTTTAATGAAGCAGCACATGTAGATCACAGGACAATGAAGTTAACAAAGCAAACAGAACAACAAACAGTATAGAAGCAGGACATTTTCTGGGCAACATTAGCGTTCCCATCAGACAGGAAAACAAAAGAAGATGGTTTTAGTCGGATGATACAAGCTGGTCTCAGTCTGCTACTCTTGATGACCAAGGGAATTCTCCTTTTTATTTCCCTGTCTACCCCAAACCCCCGACAGCGAGGCTGGAAAATAATCAATCGTCCTCTAAAGCCAGGGGTGGGGAAATGTCAGGGATATGAGAGCCTTCTATTGTTACTGTTACACTCTTGTGGACAGTGGTATGGCAGGGGAGCCTCTGGCTTCCTGCAGCCCCACCACAGAGTCCCAGCCATGGCCAAATTGTACCCAAACGGTAGTAATTCTGCAATCTATGGCCTCCACACCCTACAGCACCATGCCCAGAGGGTATCCATTCTGTTGTTCTGTGAGACATACTCACACGAGATAACAAAAAGCACAGATACCTTAGCTATTTAACTTATCTTCCTACTCATGCATGCGTCCAGCCTCTGATTGCTCTTTTAATAATTACAGCAGTCTTGCAATAGTCAGAACCTCAGTAATGTACTGCAAATTACTTAAAGGCACCAAAATTAATACCAGTGTAAATGATGGTCTGCGATTAATAACCCAAGACAGAACAAAAAATATCTATTAAATAAACATTTCAGCTGGGACTTGTACTTGATGCTCAGAAATCAGTGCAGTAATAAAAGCATGTTTATGACTGTAAAGTGAGGGGGGGGGGGGGGGCTGCATTGGATTATTAATTAACAACTGGCCCACACAGGCCTCTTTTGGTTATGAACTATATAGTATTA
>JABFEA020000067.1:34988720-35000001 GCA_019775915.2 Cyphomyrus plagiostoma
TTTTTGGCAAATTTTTTTTGTGTTTTAAAAATTTTGTAATCAACCCCCCCCCCCCCCCCCCCCCCCCCAGCAACATCAAAGTCTGCTTATGGAAAGTGAATAGGAATTCCTCGTGAGTAATCATATATTTGACCTTAACACTATTTCAGCCTAACACTTTCTATCCACACCAGCAGTGAATTAGTTACACCCACCTGAGTCTTCGTGTTTTATGTGCGCATTGGCAGTTAGTTCTCCTGGAAAAATTGAGGAAGCGGGTCTCCCACATTAATTATAAGACATTTAAAGTCAGATCACACAAACAGACCGGGACTTTCCATGCGGGTCATTTGGTCCTAGCTAATTAAGGTCAAATAAAAGTGCTATTTGATGGCAGACATCCGTTGACATATAGTCTCGGATAGCGTTTGTTAACATTCCAGCAGCAATCGGCATGTTTCCTAACTCTGCTTTTAACAATATGCAGTTATGCACGTATTACTTGGGCATCAGTCAGACAAGGGCTGCCACTATTTTTCTATGGATTAATCTATCGACTCTTTTACTGATTGGTCGAATAATGTAAACGATTAATTTTCCTCCAAAAGATCAAATTGACCATTTAATCTAATTTAATTTTAACAACAACAAACTATGTCATTGCAAGGTTTTATATAATGGATGCCAGTGTTCTATCGACCAATGCTACCTGTTGAGACGTGCTATAGAACCTTTCTGTGCATGTGCAGTTCCATCTATATACATCTATATCTATATACACCAATATATATACATTTGGCATATCTTTAGGTTTATTAAATTCGGTTACCATGGAAGTAATAAGAACTGAAGTCGCGGTGAAGAAATGGACATCTTAGAAACTACAACTTTTAAAAGAAAAATACAGTACTCTGGTTAAACTAGGTAAAAAGACGTCGGTGTAGCAACAGTACATTTTGCTGATTAAAGTCCAACATGTTTACTTGGTAAATATAATTTTCATTCTTATTTCAGTTAACACTTTTTTCATTAGTTTCCGTTTTCCTTTCAGTTTCATTTTACGATAATAACATTAGTTCCAAAAAGCTCAACAGGCTTGAACACACATACTGCTACCGTCAATCAATTTAGAATACTGTATGTCCAGATTTTAGCCTAAACATTTTCTCAAAAAACGTATTCAATGGAGATTCTAAGGTAGCAGGCAGACAACTTTATGCCTTTAATAATGAGTGTATGTAGCAGCTACAAGGACAAAACATATTATAAAGATCCCAGTTCCAATTTAATAGACCTAAATAGACAGCACTTACAGTGCTTTTGCCTACTCTGGTGTTTCATCATCCAAAATAGGGATTACCTGTGTGTTTTCTCTTCAGGCATTAGCACGTAGCCCTATGCCATCGAAATTTGCACAGTGTAAAACCACCTTTTTGTGATTATTTGAATTACTTCCATAATTTGGAAGCTACAGAAGAGGATTAGGGGCACCATGAAAAATTTATTTGAATTCTGAATTTAATGTCAAATTCAAAAAATTTTTTCATGGTGGCCCTAATCCTCTTCTGTAGTAAGCAATACGAAAGGAAAACTTTTTTTTGTTACGTTTATTTTGTTAGGATGAAGTGCTTTAGAAATCAAAAAGATTAACATTATGAAAAAAAGATGCATCGATTAAATATTCGACTAATCGGCTGCCATAGATCAGACTGATAGTAACTGCTTTTATTTGTTTAAAACTTCCCTCATTATAAATCACAATCAGCCTCTGGGGAGATTCCTCCCACCTGTGGCTTATTTACGTTATGTCCGTAGCATAAAATATAGCAAAAAAGCCCATGAGATCCAAATTAAGGAAAAGCATAGAAATGATTAAATCTTGCATAAATTGTTTTTCCCAGCAATGGAAGTTTCTTTGGAGTAAGAAATGAAGAGTTTGGGGGGGGAGATTAAACTTAAACTCACGGTCCTCCTTCTCTCCTGCATGAATAAATTACATATAAGGCAGTAACTTGGGGGGCTAAATTGCCCCATTATAAAAATGGCAGGGTGGGACTGACAGATTATAATGTAATTTATAAGGTAATTTCCCAGAGTAACTTGTTAGCTTCCATTTGTCGCTTTACTTTCCAGTCAGAATTGCACCATTTGATGCAGGGCTTCAGCGTCCATTTTGATGTGCATAGATCCCATCGCCAGCATAACTGGTTGCAATAAGGTGACCTGGCGCTAATTCAGTGCTTGTTTAATTCAAACACCACCTTCTTAACAGTGCGAACCAAAAGTCAAGAGATCAACCTTTAATTTCAGTGTTACAGCTACCAGCTAATGCAAAATTTATCAACCCAGTCCTCAGGGTGCCCAGTCAGTCCGCATCTTTGCTCCCTCCCAGCTCCCAGCCAATCAGGAACCCTGAATACCTGGTACAGGTGCATTGGGAGCTAGGAGGGAGCAAAACTGTGGACTGTCTGTACGTCCCCAAGGAGTGGGCTGAGAAACTTTGATACTCACTAATGAATCGCAGCTGAACCAGCGTAGGCTGAGAGGTTAAAACCAGGCAGCTGGACGGATAAAAGGAGAATTCAGAGGGTGCTATACTTATAGGCTGTCAGGGATTTTTTTTAAAGGCTATCATTCTGGGAGATCAACCCCAGCAGGGAATTTGCTTTTTAAATGATAACAGCCTAGCTATTTGATTCTTAACTTTGTTGCAGGGTTTGACTTCAAGGCAGTGTCAAAACATCCTCCTACACCAGCTTCAGAATCCTGTAACCAGCACACCCAGTATGTGCATGAGCCTGGATTCACAGCCCCACTGTAATGACTGGGATCTGGTGAGTGCTGGAGCCTCTTAAACAGACATGTGACCGTGTGACCTTGCCTTATACTGGGCAGATAGTAATCAGGCCCCTGAAGCGTGACATTATAAACATGACCTGGGAAGGACGAGCCTGCTTCAGTCCTTCCAGTCACATGTTCCCATTCTGGCCGATCCCTCCCACAAACAGCCACTCGAATTTCCAAAGACTACCTTCCAGAAAAAGACTGCGGTCCCTCAAGATCAGCATCTTCATCACATCGCCAGACAGGTTTCTTCCCCATGGATACCAATCTCATTAGCATGGTTCCGATCTCCATAGATCACGTACACTACCTCACACGGTGTCAAATTTATTTATTCATGTATATATACAGGATCAGTATGCCGGGGTTACTGTTTATTTCATTTTCTATCATCTTGTCTTGTTTTTATTGCTGTTCAACACCGATTCATCCTGTTATCTCTGTCACCCAATTTTCTGGATGCTACTATCGTATCTAGTGCCATTATCATTTGCTTGTTTAACGTCGCCGTTTTTATTTTTTTAATTCTTGTGACGGCACTCGCAGGCCTTTCCCAGTTACACATATGTACTTGCCGGCAATAAAATGGATTCCAATTCAAAGAGATGGAGGAACTGTGACTATTTCCCTCCTTAACAAACAAAAAAAAATAGCACTTCAAGTAGAGGAGAGAAATCTAGATGCAAAGAGTCTTGAATTCATTAAACCCAGTGGTCAAAAAAGCATTTGTTTAGCCATCTGGTAATACAGGGAGAGAGTGGGCATGTCTCAGCACAGATGAATGAGGGCGGTGTTTCTCTGTGTGCTGCTGGGTAATGAAGGAGGCCTTGTGAAAGGCCAGTGTGCTTAATAGGGCACCTGTTAGATGATTAGGGCTCAGTAGCACGATGCTGTTTTGGACTAAGCAGGGCAGGAGCCAGCTCACGTTTCATATGGGGATGTGTGTCCTGTTTTTTTTCATCGTGTCTCTCATCCCCGGGGTGGGAATGAAGGTCTGCTCTGCACCTGAAGCTTGGGGGAGGGGCTCCAATACAGTCCGAGGCAACAAACTGGGAAATTTCATTGGAGGAGAACATAAGGGGGATTTTCGAAGAGCATGAAAGTTACCAGGGGTAGCAGAGCGAAAGAGAGATAGAGAGGGCTGGAGAAAATAAAAAAACAGGCGCTCAATTTACTTATTCTTGTCTCTGGGCTGAAGTCTGACAGCCATTGTTGTGTCATGAACACAGCGACGGAGCTGTAATTCTCAGAGGCTCAGATCGAGCCAATCAGGCCGGGCTGGTCTTCCATTCATCAGACAGCAGGCCCGCAATCCCAAGGTCCAGCTGACTTTGATCCATTATAGGCAGGGCAACAGAGCACCCCCCGGCCCAATGATCTGGGCAGGGGCATCTCTTCCACGCTCCGTTTAATCCTGCTGGCTCTCCCATCCGCTACCGTCATTCAGAAAGCCAGCAGCCAGGGAGGGGGGCAGCTGTTTATGTGGGCAAGAATGGTCCTTCAGTTATTTCAGTAAACATTTTTCTTTATAAATGGCTATAAACACTGAATTCATAGCTAGTATTTTCATTACATTTAGCTAGCTGATGCCTTAATCCAAAATGATGTACGCTTTGTGAGAAAGCTGGGTCAGACAGTCCCTGGAGCAACTGGGTTAATGGTCTTGACATCACTCATGGGATTTGAACCAGCGACCATCTGATAACAGGCACTGCCACCTGCTGAGCCACATGCCATATTAACAACAATGCAAAAAATTTGGCCTTGAGTTTTAGATGGTTTGTTTGAACTATCCTTATTGCTTGAGTGAGTGTGTGTGTGTGTGTGTGTGCGTGCGTGTGCATGTGTATAGATAGACACTAGGGCAGCCCTGCTCTTCCCAATTTTTGTGGCCCTTGCTTGCTGCTCTGGATAAGCTGTTATGGGGACACAGATGGACAAATGGGCATAAAATCCAATCCAAACTTTCCGCCTTGGAAACTCAGCCTGAGATGGTGACCTTTGACCTTGGCCTCAGCCAGAATTAGTCCCCGCCTATGCAAAACTACCCTCAAACTGGCTGCTCTTTTCAAGCCCTCAAATTTGAAAGGCAAGCGGCTCAGTGTGAAAATACCTCATCCCGCTGATTTCATTAACCTTCATTTTGAATATTGTCCTCATCCATTAACCATCAAAAGCAAAGGTCCTGTTAGGAGCTTAAACAATCCCTATAAATTATGCAAACAATGATTGCATTATAATTTTGCTACGAATGTGTACATTTGTTCCCACTTTCTCTTCTTCTACTGCACCAACTTTTTAAAAAAAAAAAAAAGCCCCAGTGCCTCATGTGCGCATGAATTCCAGTGTTAATGAGACCCCAGCCTCCCCCCCCAACCACGCACTGTGATATCTTGGCAAGACAGTGTGTGCCAAACACAAGCCTCTTATAATTAGGCAGCTTTGGCACTCAGGAAAACCCAGAAATAAAACCTCACCACTGGAAATGTTTACTGACAAAGATTTCGCAAGAGCTACACCCTGCAGCTGGACACCAAGCAGGGAAATAAAATACAAAGTCATCATCCATCCATCCATCCATCCAAATACAAACACACTCAGAACAAATAAAGAAGCAAACGTATCACAGCTGGAGGTTTTCAGCTGATCAATGATTAATTTTTAATTTGGGCAGGGATGCGCAGGGATCACTACCGCCGAGTGAAACTCCTTCAGGACCAGAATGATCCAGAACCCATCTTGGTAGGATTAAACACCAACACTAAACCAGTGCCAAGTAATAAATGTGTGCTTATTTGCAGGAAAAGCAGTTATGGATTGATGAGTCGTACTTTATCTGGTGTTTCCCATCACACGAGCCGATCCTCCCTTAATCTCACGGTTCCCAACTTGAATATGCAGGCCAACCATAAATCAAATCGGAAAATAAAGTCAAAGGAAGGCATTTTGTTTGCGCTCTCTTCGTGAGACGGAAGCGTGGTTAGGCAGTTTGCGTTACTATGGGGTTTTTTGGACCCCGGTTACAGAAACTCCGGTTAAAGACCAGAAACCAGTGGAAAAACAAAGCTGCGGAGGCCAGGCACGGAACATTCCGGCAGAGCCGAATTATGCACGCCATGTTACATTCCTGTGCCCTGCAACAGGAAATCTGTGGGATCACGGCCATAACTCGCCACTGCCAGCTGGGGAAGCTTCCTCTTTGTCTCAAGCACAAAGCACCACAGGAAGATCTCACCCAGCGACACACCAGGCATGAGTAAAAGGGGGTGTCATCGCACCCGCCCACTTCGCCTGAATGAAAGAAAAAACCCGCCCCCTCTTCATGTTCCGAGTGCTCTTTTTCAATACCCAACCATCCCACAAAATTTACCTGGGGCGACCCCCTCCCATTTGTGAAAATTTACCAGTTATCCATGCCCCACTTTTCCAGTATCTGCCCATCAAAAAGACATCAGTGGAACACACCATCACTGGAACACACCAAGTACAAGCAATCGACCAACGCACAATAGCATTTGGGGCACAAGACCAGAAACCTTGGTCACCCCCACCTATCGGACGAAGTGTGCAGGGTGTTTCACCTGGACTTCAGTATTGCTTGACCCCCCCCCAACTATGTGACATCACGCCAGGCCGGGTGCTCTTTATGCTTGTCATGCCTGTAAATCTCCATGGAGCTGATTTCATTTTGAAAATCCGAATTGGCATTTTATGCTTCGTGCTATTCAATCATGACCTTAATAAATAATAAATTATTCGATAGCTGCCTGTACAGAATGAGTCATAAAAGTCAAACACTTATTTTTCCTGAAAAAAGTTTGATGATGGCATAGAAATAAATAAAAACAGTGAAAATCCTGACTTCAAAGACATTATGGAGAGTTTGCATATGTCTGCCCATTTTTTATTCTTCCTTAGTCACAAATCAATCACTCTTTGGAGAAGTAACATTGCATCTGGGAAAGCAGCGAATTGCCATTTTCCATCCAGTCGGCCCGAAGAACTTGCTCGCTACTGAGTGCAGCTGAGAAGAGGGGCTTGTCAGACATTGTGATAGACATTTCCGTTCCATCTGTCCTCATCAAAGCAACGAGGCAGAACAGGTGAGGTAGCAGTGAGTGCATCATGTTATTTTGGGTATGAAGGAGAAAAGGTCACCCATCGGTTATCGAGCAACAGAGAGGACACCTGTGAGGCACCTGCACCATCACTCTGCAGTCCCCCCATTAAACCCACATTCAGAAGGGCATTGAGAAGCACGTTCTTCCTCTTCTTTTTCACAAGCCAAGTTCTTGAACAGTTCTGGCAGATCATTTCCCCATTTTCAGACACCGGCTCCATGACAGATAACACCTAGTCGTGAGGGCAATGAGATTTTTATCGGCCTGATGATTTTTCTTTTAATTTTATAAGACACATAGGGGAGCACTTGAGGACACCATCAAGATCGGGGTCCCATGGGGAGAGGGCGAAGTCCTTGGTCGCTATTGGATCCGTGGGATTGTTGCAGGGATCTCAGAACAGCAGGCTTTGCCAAGGCTGAGTGGAGGTATCAACTATAAGCTCCTGTATAAACTGAAAAACAAAGTGCAATGGCTTGTCCATTCCAGCATTGTGCTTTATTTGATCCTACTTTTCTCTTGCTCATAGAGGGGAGGCAGGAAGAATGAGGATTAGGTTTCTCTGCGGCCCCCAACTCAAACACATGGCTAGAGTCCTCCATGGGGGGGTCACCTGAGACTTGCTGGGGCCTGGTAGAACCTTGTCGTAATGCCCTGAGCTCCCCAGGACGATTCTCTCCTACCCCCTGGTGTGAATTTCAGGCAGTGCGGGCACAGTAGCAAAACGGATTATCCGTCACAGGGATAAAGCGTGCTGAGCTTTGACGGGTCGTCACGGCTGTCGAAACTAAATCCTGGCGGAGAAGTAGAGAACTGGGAAAGAAACCGAATACACGCTTCAGACGGGTACTCAGATTACCTGGTTCTTAAGGACGTTTTCTTCAAAAGGAGCCCGCAATCTGATGGACTCAGTAGGTACGGATTTGTGATGACTGAAATATTGTCCGAGATGAAGTTATGGTTCCCCCTGAAGTAGACGACAGTGGTACTGATTCTAAAAATGGGGCAACTGTCACCGTTCAAAGTAAACCCCACCAAGAAGCGGACGTTGATAACTGAGCATCATGTTTATGAAAGTGATCTCCATTGAGTGAAAGAGGAACAGCTTCACATCCAACCTCCCTTCCTTTCAACTCAGGTCTGGTGGGGGACGAATAACACATAGCCAGAGGACTCAGTCGAGAGAGAGTCTGGTCTGTTTGGAACTAGTGTTTGGACAATCCCTGCCAAGTATCCACGAACACCGGCTGCTTGTGGGACTTTTGCTATGGAAAAATGTTCTGAGGGCAGGAGGAAAAATGACTGGTTTAGAAAGATAACCAATCAGATTGTAGAAGACCAGGGTCCAAGACAACTGATTGGTTGGTCCCGCCTCCTCCAGTTGCTTAGACCCACCTCCTCTACAAGCTGATCCACAATCTGGTTCTCTCTCTGAACCATTCATTTTTCCTTCTGCCCTCAGAACATTTTTGTGTAAGTAAAACTCCCATGAGCGTACCGGCTGACGGGTCACTCTCTTGTATCACTGAAGACTACGCTCTGCAGTGGAAGCCATTGTGATTGTGTATCTCTTCAGAGTAACAGCGTCAAAGTGCCATACTGACAGAAGATACACCTTCCTGGGAATGCTTAGTCGGTTCGGGCTTTTTTTAACCACAGATATTGCTAATTATATCTCCTCCAATAGCTGACTGTAGGAAAAGCAGAAGTTGACAGTCTGAATAGTCAGTGTTTTCTTCACAGCACCTGCAGGAACAAAACACCCCTCGTCCACAGAAGAGAAGGTCATTGGCCTGTTGTTGGGCTCTTCTAGTCTTTCTATGTGGGGGGGGGGACATTCATCTGAGGTCTGAGCAGCGTAATCCTCCATTAAAGGAACACAAAAAATGCTTAGTCGGATCGGAGGTCATCATGTCCAACGAAAGCAGAAGCACACGGGCCAGACCCCAAATTAAAGGGCAGAGAGTGCCCCCTCGACCTTCTGACTTGCCGGGGACTTTGGTCAGGACTCATTAACAAGTCTGGGGCGGAGCAGATGGGTTGCACCCGTCGTGTCCGGTATCCAGCCTCCAGCGTGAAATCCAACAGCTCTGCTGAAATATAACCCAACACCTCACCCCCAAGCCGACCGGCCAACAGCGGGTTCATACTGCTCTCTCTTCAGCTGACAATGCCGCCCCTCACAAAGCGAACTTTAAAGTTCCATATGCACTTCGCCAAGGCGTGAAGGCCAATCCCATTCCTCGGCAGTGTCACCACAGCATGCTAACCACTAAATTACAGGTTCAACTTTGCTGAACCATCCTGTACGCCACTGGTTCTCAACCTTTTTGCATTGCAACCCAATTTTTACCATGCCAGCTCAGTAGCAACTCTATGTTAACTACTGGTTTAAATCAACACTATGATCAAGCACACAGTGCCCTCTGTGCCCTCTGTGCCCTCTGTGCACACAGTGCCCTCACGCCAACCAATGCCTGCCACACAAATCTAATTGGATGTACCAGTGAACTTTAAATAAAGCATCTGTGGTTTGTCTTTTTGGATTGGTTGAGGTTTCACTAGTTTTGCACTATGCAGTTGCAGACCCAAGACCCGTTTCTATAGGTTAATTCTAGGATTGGGGTTGGGAAATCTGATTGTGGATCAGTGTAGGAGCTTGCTGGTTTTACATTTCCAATTCGTGACCCTTTCAGAACTTGCCGGCATCCAAATTTGAGTCGTCACCCTGTTGTATGCGTTATTCACAAAGGGATAGAAACTCCATGGGCAAGATTATCATGCTCTGTCAATCACTGCCAGGTTTCCCAAAATGAAAACCAGTGAAGTAACCAACAACGGGCCATGATTGGTAGCCCGACGTAACCCTGACCACAAATTTTCATTTCTATCCACTAATCAAGCAATAATCAAAACTTTGCTTCTTGTCATATTGACTTATTGGTTCAGCAGATAGTCTGCATTTTCCCAACATAATTTCCCTATTTAGTGGGATATATTTTTAAGGAAATCCCAGGATTTAAAAAATTTTGGTTATAACAATTCATCAACGCCTTCTCTACCCTCCACCCACGATGGTTTAATAAACCTCATCTATTCCTCTTCAATCTGTATTTTGTGTGTACAGAATAATTACCACTGATCCGGAAGCTTTTATTTTCACGCCCCCTGGAAAAAGGCAAATAAATATCAAATTAATTTAGAGTAATAAAGTTGCTGGCGTGTTGGAGGTAGGTCAATCTGCGCACGGGACGTGACAAACGACTTCCATAAGCAGGTTATTGCCCTCCTCCTGCCCCCCAACGGGCTAATTGGATCCCCATTAAATCCGTCGTTGTCACCCTCTCATCCACCCCAAGCTCTGCATCCGTTGGACTCGCGCTGACAGGAATCTCGGGGAGGATTTTTATGCTCAGACATCTTTCCCATGCTATTTTAACCCCCCCGACACCCCAAGACCAGCGAGGGAGGCAAATCGTGGGGTCACAGCCTGCTTAACCCAGTCATCTTGTCCTTGTGAAATGCCCCCGCCTTCCCTCTCCCCGTGCCCTCTGCCTCTCACAGTGAGACCATCAGCCCAGACATCTTCACCTTTGACCCAGAACAGAGAAACTACAGTGGTTTTCATTTTCATTGGGAGAGATACTAGGGTAGGCAAACTAGGCAGCCGCTCAGTACGACGGAGTCCAGACAGATTCATAAAAAAATATACACATAAACATAACCAGCTCCATAGCTCCACCTAGAGGCAGAAGCAGCAGCTGCCTAGGGATCCCAAATTAATTGTGTTGCGGAGGAGGTGGAATGATCATCAATTTGCTCAGTAGGGAGCTCCCAAGTAAGCTTTGCCTGGGGTAGAGCACACCCTGGCTTAGACCATTTACCATTGCTATATACCTTTACAACGTAAGCAGTTCTAGCATAAGATCAGCCCAGTTCAGTGACGCTAGGCCCCCACGGCGCCACCTGCAGCCCATGACGGGTGATGAGTGAGGGATTGATTAGTGTGGCCTTTCAGCGACAGCTTCATTTTGGGGACACAAAGCGTGGCGCGTTGCCTCTGTTACAGCTGTCCTTTCAATAGACGGATGTACCTGTTCCAGGTCCCGTCATCTTCTTAACGCGATACCCGATCTGTAAGCTGACAGGGCCGCTACCATCTGGAACCGTGCGCCAAATTCTGACAGCCCGCCATGGCTAATAGAGCAGGGAGGAGGAGGCTGAGCGATTGGGGTTTAGACCCCTGGCTGAGGCCACCAAGGGATGTCGAGACATACTGTGAGTGGGGGGGGGGGGGGTAGGGGGGAGCAAGATTAAAACAGAATAGAGTCGAGGGG
>JABFEA020000067.1:35020377-35032831 GCA_019775915.2 Cyphomyrus plagiostoma
ATGCTGTACCCCCCACCCATGCTGTACCGCCATACCTCATGGTGCCACATACTCTGAGTTTGTCTGTGACACCCCCACCCTCCCCATTTCCCTTTCCCTCGTGGAGCTGACTCACTGCAACACCTCTCCTTTCCTATATTCCTCCCATATTTGTTTCAGTGAAAGACAAACCTCGTGCTGATGAGATGGTAACACAATTCACTGCTGCCCTGGACAAACATTTTTCCACTCAAAGGTCTTCGTTTGAGTCCACCCCTGATAACAACTGTTACCCGACACAATTACACACCAAGAGAAAGTCTGTCCCTCCCCAGCTTATTAAATATAATCTTCTTCATGAACTCTTCGTATCATCTTAACTGTAATCTTGTTATCAAAAGTGGATATCCTACAAAAAGACAGACACTAAAATACTTAGATTTCAGGAAGTCACGCAGAGTGTAAAATAAAGAGTATTTACAGTATTTCTACTTGTGACACTAAATATGCGAGGTATAACTTCTTGAGTGCTCTGTTTTCATGCATGTCTTTTGCATCTGATTACATATTCTATTTGATTTTCTCTTTCCAGGCAGATTACATGATCTCTCACAAGATCGTCTTATTCTGAGGAGTCATTTAGCGTTACTGAATTACAGAACAGAACCGAGTCACGCTTGGGGGGATGTGAATCCGTGACCCTCCTTTAAACACCAACCAGCACCAGCCTGTCCCCATAGACGGGTCTCTCCGATCTGGGCTGTGTGAGCTGCGCTGGACTGCTTCCAGCACACGCGCACACTAGTAGTGTTCTGAAAGATGAATGCGATTCGTCTTATTCGGTCCAAGAAACATCACAGGCAACACAGCAAATCTTATATCTCTGCGATGTCAGCTGCCAGGCCAGTAGAGCTGTGCTGGGAAGCTTCTGAAACCACCAAAATGGAGAGTTATGTGGACACGACTTCTTTACAAAGCACGCCGGGTCCTTTTTGGGCGGAGCCTGCAGAATGTGGCCCTTAAGTAAGGCCCTTAACAATAGGGGGCACCGTGTGGCTCAGGGGTTACCACTGCAGGCTGGCTGACCCTGTGTTGTGACATCCAGGCTTTGCTCTCACCTGGATTTGTGCCTGAGTGTCTCACCAAGAGTCAGATGGGGTCGACGAACAGAGAATTTACCCATGCCCACTAATTATTTAATTTACCCAATAATTAAGTATCACTATTCTATTCTATTCTAACAGCCTTTGGTTTCAGATGATTGTTAGTCTAATGCACAAACACCATCTTAATGGCTTGAAAGTTCAAGTTTGAAAATGTGATCGAAAAACTCAAGGACACCCAGCCGCTTCTGCATCCCTCCCCCATCCACCACAAAACCTGCAGCCATCAGCAGAGGCTCCATGTTTAATAGCCCTTGCCACTGCCTCTCCGGATCCTTGCCACTGTAAACTGCCCCTCCCGATCCTTGCCACTGTAAACTGCCCCTCCCGATCCTTGCCACTGTAAACTTCCCGTCCAGATCTTTGCCACTGTAAACTGCCCCTCCCGATCCTTGCCACTGTAAACTGCCCCTCCCGATCCTTGCCACTGTAAACTGCCCCTCCCGATCCTTGCCAGTGTAAACTGCCCCTCCCGATCCTTGCCACTGCAAATTGCCCCTCCCGATCCTTGCCACTGCAAACTGCCCCTCCCGATCCTTGATACTGTAAACTGCCCCTCCCGATCCTTGCCACTGTAAATTGCCCGTCCAGATCTTTGCCACTGCAAACTGCCTCTCCAGATCTTTGCCACTGTAAACTGCCCCTCCAGATCTTTGCCACTGCTCCTCTGGATCCTTGCCAATAGAAACTTCTCCTCCGGATCCTTGTTGTGATCTACCACTTCACTGCAGCACTGGAAGCATGCACCCATCTGTTAGGGCCGATGTTTCACTGGTGCCGTCCTGGAACAAGCCAAGGACTCGCTCTTTCAGATAGACACCCAGCCCCAGTTCTTTCTGTACTCCCATGGTTCCACCATGCAGACGATTGGCACTGCTGCCCTCATGCCGATGGGTGATGCACTTAACATACGCATTCAGTCTATGTGCATACATCTCTTTGTAAGAGATTCCCAATTACCATGATACTTTTCACACAAAAAAATCTTTGTTGACTTAAATGAGTTAATGAGCTTCATCGATTTTGTCTGTCTGGTTCCCTGATCGGGTTAGTACAAAACCTTTTAACAACCCCCATGTAATTATCTGTAATTATGGCCTGCTGTCAAGAGACATGGTTGAGAAGGGGAGGACAGTGAAGCGTGGAAGGAATTGTGCCTTTGTGGCAGAACCATCCGACAGAGAGAGACGTGATCGTACCCTCAACAAGCATCCAGCCTTTCCGACTTTAGCCTGCGAAATACTGGCCATTATAAATCAAAATACCCACGATACATCTTCCGCTGGTATGGTGACTTCACTCTGGTGATCCCACCTATGTTTTGTTTCTATGGACCTGTTTTTCTTTTAACATTACAGATGCTTGCTATCACTTTCAGTACCGCAAACGTATGCTTGGAGGGCTCAGTAACAGAGATTATGATGGTAACTCAATCCCTAGCAACCACACCAGTTTTTCTTTTTCACTCACATAGTGTTGGAACACAGGCTGTCAATCACTTAGGGCTTTAAATTAACAAAGCACCATGTACCTCGAACGTGTCCATTTCTAAGCAAAGAAACATCGCCGGTGACTAACCTCTGCATTCCCGGGCCATGTTGACCTAATCCAGTGAATAAGTGCTCTACAGCAAAGAAAAACAGAGTCATTCACCAGGGGAAACTCAGGACAGTATCTGTGCAAATAGAGAGCAAGGACCTTATAGGGTGTCAGCACCTGGAAGAGTGAGATTGTTAACCCAGGCACGTGATCCAATGCAGGTGCTAGAGCTACCGGAAGATCAGCGACGGCCCAGCGATGAGGACCTCTATCTCACAGATATGACGGCCCAGTGCAGCCAGACGCAGAGTCCCAACCAGCCACTGCACAGGTTCACGGAGCTATCACAAGATGTCTGACTCACATCATTGAATTCTCAGGGAAAAAAAAATAAAAAATCTGCTCCAAAAATGAAGAGGGCATTAATGACAACCTGACGCTGTTTGCTTAAGTAAAAACAGGAGGAGAAACAGCAGAGGCCAAACAGTACACGGTACTAGCATGAGCGAGAGAAACAGTAACCAAGATTAACACGGAACTGGCCATACGACAGCAACAAAATGGATGCGAGAGAGATTCCATGTACAAAAGCTCACACACTTACACTCACAGCAAGAAGCAGAGTAGAAGATCCAGAGAGACCCCAGCCTTTTCCTCCATCACACCAATCTGACTACAGTGGTTAAGCCGTGTGTACTACTGACTAATGATGACATACAACCCAGTCCGCCAGTAACATGCCGCCCGCACTCCTGGCCACATCGCTGGGTGTCTTCATCAGGTTATCTGCACGGGTGACAACTCCTCCTATCTCCGATCGTCCCGCTAAATCCCAAATCTCACGGAGGTTCTTGTACAGACCCAGTAGGCTGGACGAGAGGCTTTGGTTCCTCCCTGCATTCTTACCGATGCGCCACATATAACCATTATTTTTATGCAATCCTGACACACACACGGCACCGATTATGCCCAGGCAGCGGGGCTGAGGCACAGCTGAGGAAGACCCAGTGTGAGACTGGAGTGTTGGCTTCATTCTAAACAATGACTCACCCTCGAACCAGGCACCCGGCTTCCCCACAAATATAACTCAAAACGAACTCGGATCTCCACCTGAGCAGAGCCTTTGTCTATCAGAGCGCATTGCAGTCAGTAACGAAGGCTGAGCCTTTAAGCAGCATTGAGTAAAGACTTACTTTTTCACACAAGAAGTAAATCATTGTAATTACTTTGCTCAACAGGAAGTCCTACCTCCTCAGGGAATAAACTGTTTGGTCATAAGTCAGGTTCCTTTACTATGATGCCACCTGCTGGTGGCGGCTAATAATCCATGCTATTGTCACATCCAGTCATAAGTCATTCCCATTCCCTAGGCCTTGTGTAACCTAAACCAACCGAAGAATCACGTCTTCATGCGGAGGCGCTGTTTGACCACATGACCCCCCCCCCCCCCGCCTTACCCCCAGACGGGTTTCCCGTCTGACTCTGGCTGACAGTGATGGTTCAGATGCATTCGCTAGGGGTGAAAACTGCCCCCACCCCTACTGCTCCCTGTAGTGATTTATTACGAGGCACAGAGCCAGAGCCAAACCTGCCACAATCATAAAATGTTATGGTTCTGGGAGCAAAAGTGTCATTTAGGGAAGGGTGGGGAGGGGGACCTCTCTGTGTTCTTCAAAAATGAATTTCAAGCCTCATTTGTCGATGCTGAACCTCTTTTTCACACCCCGTTGGCTCTATGCAAACATTCAAAGCATTCTGTCCAAAAGGTAGGATGCAGGAAGGGTGGCGTCTTGGAGGTAATCTGAGCGTGGCAGCCTGACAGCCTGTCCGCCCTCTGCGCTAACCAAAGGGGAATGTCTGATCATTCCGGAGACCCCTGCCTTAAGGGGGTGTCCAGCTGTTTTTGGTGTTCACTGGTATCCATCATCTTTAAATTACAGTTATTCTCTTCCAAAGAATTAGCCCCCCCCCCTGCTGATTCACGGACCTGTGGGCCGGGGAGCCATTTTTCATATGCAAAACCCTTTCTTTGAAGTTCCACTATAAATGACACCTGTGAAACTGCACTGATTTTATGAAAGCCAGAGCATTTATTTTGGGTTTTAATGAAATGACCGGAAACCCGCAGACATTCTGACATTTTGTTTTTCTGCTGTCAAGGCAAGTTGAAACAAGAGCTGGATGGAGGGGGGGGATGTTGTGGTGGTACTGGAGAATTCTGTCTGTGATTTTATAGCATTGTCAAAACCAGGCCGTGCGTCTTCACTCTCAGATGAGCCCTGGCCTCTGGTTTTATGTAGATAATCTACTCTTTATATGGTTCTCTTTTAGCACCTGCAGCAGAATTGCACTTCAACAGGGCCTTGTCTTCGTCCTCGTGTTAAAGGATCCGAATGAAGACCACTCCCATGCGTCCTAATCGATCCTGCTGGCCTGCCCCATAAGGTGGCTACCTTTCAGTTCATGATAGAGCTTCCATGAAAGGTTTTCCATATTTGCCTTTTTTCTGAATAACTCTATATCAGTAAGATTTATACATCAGTACCTGTCGCCCAGCCGTGTCACCTGGCCGCTTCAGCATCCCTGTGGCGGTCACCGCTGAAAATCAGGTGCTGCTTTTCCTACTTGCTTCCATTGGATATTGGCCACCAGTAGAAAATGCCAACTTGGAAGAGGAGTTTAAGGGACACTGTGCCACACAACACTAAAAACAAAGGAGAATGTGAAGATCCATTCCTGGCAAAAAGGGGAAAAACCAGGTTGTTGTCTGGTGTTTACCGTATGACCAGTTACCAGAAGCGTCACACCAACTAGAGGAAATCGTGGCAAATAGCACAGCGCTGATGCTAATAAGTGAGAGGCTATGATAGGGGACCAATATGATGCCTTGGACCTCTGCTGCTTTCAGCCAAGGCTCGCCGTACAATGGCTGAATCCGCCGTGACGGCATGGTGGCTGTTTCCCAGCAGGTGGTGTTTTAGAACCCGATGTTTTCTCTGTGTGTGTACCCTCGACACTCGAGGCCACTCGGGAACGTTAGCATTGACACCCTATTGCTCTTGGTAGCGCATATGCTAACGTGCGTGTTTAAGTCCCCTCTGCGGCAGTGAACCCGGAGCCCAGTCGCCGTTGCAGTGCTGCCTGTGGCCGCACACGTAATCCACACTTTGTTTTTTTCCCCCACTTTTTGTAAGCCGCTGCTTGCTCCAAGACCCGTGCTGCTCCTCTGGAAGCGGGAGCACTTGTCAAATATTCAACACCTCGAAGCTTTCACATCGGGCAGGTATTGACCGGCTGGGGAACACTGCTCATTTGCCACCGGTGTGGATCACGGAGATGGCAGCAGTGGGCAGGCGGATCTCATTAGCGTGTCCTCCAGGGGAGGACCTGCAAGAGGCCACCTGGGATGGGGGTGGGGAGGGGTGATTAATGCAATATACTAATGCAGATACCAAACTCCCAGATACTCAGTAGCATGCTACACACTCATCTCAGTGTCTGGAGTTTCCCAAGCAAACCAAGTTCTACCTGCCCCGGAATGAGCCTGTGTGCTCTGTACAGAATTCCAATAGAACAGTCTTTCCCAATCTGGTCCTCAGGGACCTGCACACGGTCCACATTTTCCCAGGAGCTGGGAGGGAGCAAAAATGTGGACCATCTGAATTTCCCTGAAGACCGGATTGGTAAAACAGTGCCATAGAACATAAGCAGCCCACACACAAAAGACAGACACGCGACTTTTCAGCAAATTGCCATCCATCGATCTACATGCAACCACCTCATACGTGATGTCAAAGTCCCAAGGATCAGTCAGAGGGACACGGCTGCCATTCAATGGAACACTGATAATCATTCAGGGGAGGGCCAAAGCAAGCGACTCTGGGCAAGCTTTCCCATGTGTGGAAGCTGGATCGATCAAACGGGACGAGAGGTCATGTCAATGCAGCAGAATAGATGGGATTACTGCAGTGAAATAGATGGGATTAGTGCAGCGAGTGGGATTATTTTTTGAAAAAAAAACGCCAACACAGACTGCGTTCCTAAGTGGCTTGTTAGGCCGCAACCTGGGGCTCGCAGAGGGCAATCCCATTGCTGCTACAGGCTCCACACTCTGGGTCCCCTCATTACGGAAACGGAGCAGAGATTTACGGCGTCATGCGCCATCGACACGCCACCATAACAGGCTGGTTCTGCCTCGCATATTAGTCACGGCACATAGGTGAGACCAGCATCCTGCTCGAAGCCGCTTCACATATTCACAGCGTGCGCACCAGACGTTGTAACGACAAGGCAATGTGCTGTACCGACATATAATTGTTGTATTGTTACAAGTATTAGTTAACTGGTAATTGGTATAATGCATTTAGCTAAGTGTACGTCCGTCACTTCTGTATGTGTCACCGAATTGATGTATGCAAATGCACATGACGGATGAAATTTAATTGGTTGTCTTTCTTCCCAGTGTGAGAAGAAAGCAGCCAATACCCTGTGATGCCTCTGTAGCACATGGGATAGGAAAGATTACCAAGTAAATCAGTCGCTCTCCTGCCTTAAAGGAGCTGACACCTAGGTGAACAACGTCACCTTTTAATTTAAATAGCTGCCCTTAGAGCATCGGTCGATGGCATCTGCAAGTCTTGATCCAGCCTGGCCTAGTTTCCTTCTTCATATTCTGTCTATTTCCACAAAACAAAAACGATTACAGGCACCAGCGAAAAAAAAAAATTAAGCATAGTACCACCCCCTGGTGATTTAGCAAACATTCAGCTGTAAAATGTGGTAATTACCAGCGAAATTAAGGAGAGGCATGAAAAGGGTGATTTCCTAAGGGCTCAGAAAATCTGTTTTGCTCACAAGGGACACGAACAAGTTGTTCTTAAACACCAACTCCACAGCATTCCGATCGCAATGCACGAAGAGCTAGGGGACTTATAGGGGCTGGACGGTGACACATCTCGTGACAGGAGGACTGTGTTCCATCCAACCGCAATCCAATCCGCAGGTACCCAGCCTGACCGTCGTCTCACAGTATGACCGAGCAGCACGCCGAGTGCTAAGCACCAGCGGAAAATGCTTTTCCCATCAGCCCCTGGGCGCGATTGAGGAATCTGACAGGTCAGGGCCGTCAGATGGCTCCTCGGATTCTTTGCCACTTTGTGTCACACTTGCTGTCAGACAAAGTTTGATTTATTGAAATAACTTCACCCTGTGACATGAATTTGTAATACTATGTTCCTTCAGTAAATCAGCTAGAAAATTAATTAAGTTAAGACAAAGAACAGGTTTATAGATATGCCTCTTATAATACCTGGTAAGCTTACTGTAGTGTCCTTATGGGCACTGTGCTTTTCTTTTTTACAAAAAAAAAACAAAGGAATACCACATTTAATACATTATTTTCTATTAATTACACATAAATCTAATATTGTTTGATTAGAATGAGTGTTGGCAGATATGAGATGAACTCTCCCAAACTGAAGGTTCAGAATCGGGCAGGTTTAGACTCATACATGCTAATGAGGAGACAGCGGCCGCCGGTCTGCCCTCTCAGGACGGACCGCGTGTGTTCTGCAGAAGTGCAAACCGGATAATCAGCTCTGCCGAACCCCCCACTAAGTAGCCTCAAAGTCTTTTACTTCTCGATGTGACTGGTAATCGATCACGTTGCTGGAGGCGCCCGGCTGAAGGTTATGAGTTCACCCTGTCTGTGAGAGGCATCTCCAGAACCACGCAAGGGTGTCACTGTGAACCGTGGCCAACCCATGCGGCGACACTTCCTCCGTGGCCAACATAGCAAAGCTGAAGGCCATCAAAGCCATCCCAGTCCACAATGTATGTCACAAAGAGCCAAATTTACTTCTTCAAAAGTAAAATCTTTCCTGGAAGAACATGGCAAGAACTGCCTTCTTGTAATCTGACTGCATTCCAATGTTTTGAAGCACCTTTCATCAGTATTGACTTCACAGGACCTTCCTTAGATCTTCTTGATTTCAACTCTAACTCAACTTCGTGAAGCCTATAGTAGCTAACAAACTGTGAGAAGTGAATGAACATAGATCATCATGTCCTGGCAAAGGGGAAGACAGACAGGAAAACCAATACAGGTACTGGGTCTACAGGTGCAGCAGCCGGTGTGGTTAGGGGCTAAGAAAAAAACAGGAGTGTTTTATGAGAGATATTAGATATCTGTACCTTCCAGGACCTTACAGGCAGATTTAAAGTTCTCTCTCACTTTCATATATGTGTCTTTATGAGTCATAGTATGATGGAACCAGTGGAAACTAAAGAATTCCCGTCTACCTGCACTCTCACTTGTACAAATGGCAAGCAAAGCATCACTATCATTATCTACACACGATTTACAGACTGTTTAAAATATTCATAACAACTCCTGAACTAAATTGGCCATTTTTTGCCCAGAGTTTGGTCATAATGAGATACTATTCCGGCTCATGGCATGTTGTGAACAGTCATTATATTTTTTGCTCACAATGCAGGATTTTTTTTGCATCCTTTTACAGCTGGAATTTTCTGGGTCACATAAAGCAAACTGAATGTATAGTTTCATTTGATGATGAGCCACAGGGGTTAACAAACATGACTTGGATGTGTATGAATGCGAGGTCAGGCTGTTGGGGCGGGGGGAGGGAGACCAGACCCCAAATCCTACACAAAGCTGTGCTGCAATCCCCCACACACACACATACACATGCACCACTCCATTATCTATTCACGCCGGCCGTCGGATGAAACTCCAAATAGGACTATTCGTGCGAAAACCATTGCTGGGTATAAATAGCAGGCTTCGGATTTACTTCCGTGTGATTTACCCTGGGACTCCGTTCAGGACCCTGAGAAGTAATTCGCATGCAGTCAGCGTATTTCTGAAGATCCTCACACAGAACAAGACCTGAGGCCTGCCTCAGTGCCACTAAGAGGCATGGGCTACTGGACCTTCTGAACACCCCAGCCAGAAGGCCCGTACCCCGACATGGGCCCCGGAACCAGGGCCTAAAACAATCCCTCCTCCCAGGGGTGGCATTAGAAATTCTGGGCCCCATGAAAGCATATATTGGGCCCCAATCCAATTATGCTACAAATATTTTAGGGCCCCAGAGTGACAGCGACCCTTGGAATCGTCCTGACTTCCCCCCATTTACGGCTCCCCCCTCTGCCTCCACCCCCAGCACATGCATCCAATCAAGGCAACGCACAGGCAAAACCGCACCCGCATTTGTTGACATTTCTTGATGCTGTCGTCCTCTCCACGACAAGCCACGGCGTTCTCCCTGCAGTTCCCAAACCAATCAGTGGGCGAACTCTCGCGCCACGATGAAATGCATAGTCACCCCATGTCTTCAAGAGACAGCAGAATTAGCCGCGCTGTCGATTACATAGGAGGTTTCAATATCTACAGCATCACTAAAGCCCGGTGGGGTCCAATTACATAACGTGGCTGCAGGTTCACAGCCCCATCTCCCAGGTGCTGGGGTGGACACTCTCCTCCCCTGCCACATCGCTCCCATAGCCCGTGGAGACGGAGGGGGCAGCTACCGGCACAAACTCTCTGTACTGCCAACAGCTGGCGCCCATCCTCCATGAGGAGAACTGGGTTTTTCCAATGCACCCCCCACGAGAAAGACATGGATGTTGCTATGGCTACAGGCAGCCGCACCTTCCATGTGTCTGACAGCGGAGTAGCGTGCAAGGAGCGCGGGACTGGGCCTCGCGGCACCAGGGAAACTGCGAGGGAGAAAATCCGGGAGCAGCAAGTGCCGTCCGAGATGCCGTGATGATAAACGGGAGCATTAGCGGATTACAACCAGGCCCCACGGACCCCAAACCAGGGCGGGAACGAAGATTACGCAGCAAATCTGACAGACAACGATCACAAGCTGCACTCCCTTCCATCTTTCTCCGACCCTTCATGGTCCCCCTGCAGCCTTTAGCATCATTTCTATAACACCGTCACCGACATAAGCTCTTCTATATCTTCACAGCTCATCTGCGTCCAAAATCAATTAACCTTCCACATCCTTTTATGCCACTATTACATTCTCTCTGTACTATGCTATTTCTCTAATACGCTCTTTTAGAAACTCAGGGGTGTGGGACAGGGGTTTAGGCATCTTCTCAGCTTACAAAATGGAGGTCTGTGAGACTTTGCAGCGTGGGATGAACCTACACAGGGCTGCGGTCCACCAGCACAGTTAAGGCATTCAGGTCTGCCATTGGTTGGCACACTGCAGCGACGCCTTCCAGTGGCACACTGCTGCCAGTGCAGCCTCCAGGCCTGCAGCATGCTGAAGCTTCTTCTCCCTAAAGCTCCAGCTTCCCTCTCTCCCTCGCTGTAACGTCGTTGCTGCTTCTCTCACAGAACCAGTGGTCATATTTACCATCACTGGAACCATGCACTTGCATGGGGACCCCGGGGGTTGTGGTTTCCCCCCTGCTGGTCACAAACAGTCACTACATTAAAAATTAAAAATTGAACGTGTTTCTTATTTAGAATCGGAAGCAGCATAGTCTACTAACTAGCTGGCTAGCTACGATCTGACACTACTAACTAGCTGTTTCTTTAGTTTTAAAAGTGACTTTTTCAGTGGGGCCCAAAAAAAAAACTAACCCCTCCCAGAACTGCATTATTTGTAAGAGCCATTAATAAGATCGCCAGATGCTCAGACTCTTTTGGTGTGTTCTGTGGACTCCCTTGCAAGCCTACACCCAGGCTATGTCCTCACCACACACTCCAGAGAACAGAGCGCACTCTCAGGCCAAACCAAAACCATTTTACACCATGTTTACACCCACAGAACCACTCAATATGTCCGTCCCGAGCCATCCATCACGCCCAGGCCAGTTTGCTCCAGTTCTTCACAGTGCTGTTCCCCTATGTGCTTCAGAGAAGACAAAGCCATTTGCAGGGTAACCTCCAAACAGAGATATCACCTGCTCTTTTAGAGGATATCAGGTTGACAGCAAGTACGAGTTCATTCTGAAGCCAGTTTCAAATTCAGACCTAAACACATTCGACTCATCCTGTGCTACTGAACCTGCAGTCCCTCAAGTGGAAAACCCCATGGCATTCTGGGACGCAGAAGCAATCATTTGGCATTTTAGGACCACAGAAGCACCTAAATGCCAAGTGCAACATATTTCTAAACGCACATCAATTTAAAATTCATCTTCTACCCAGTTAACAGGAAGTGGAACAAGGCGTTCATAGCTACCTGAAGGAAAAGCCATGTTTTATAATTAGGTTTCAAAGTACAAGCGTTGCTCTTATAAATCACACTTTCATGTAATGAGACAATGATCATTCCCGCTAGGCTGGAAGATGTTGCCGGAGCCCGTCATGCCCAGGAGGATTTCGGGGGAGTCCAGCGCACAGCAGCAGCCATATAACTCCTGAGAGCTGCCCCTGGTGATGCGGGACTGAAACTGCAGTGCACTCTGGGAAAGCGGGGGGAATGGCGGCATCGCGAGGCAGGGAGGCCGATCTGTGCCGTGCCCTTGGGGAGACACAGACAGAGACAAAGGCGCAATTTCTGCGCCCCTACCTCTTGATTTCACACTTTCGCGCGTCGACGTGGGAAACTTTGTCAGCACGAGCCATCCGCTCTACCCCCGGCCATTTATAGCGCTGGTCTAATTATAACCATCTCTTTCCGTGGCCGGCGCCGGCGGGGCGGGGGGGCGGGGCGCCCCGGGGGGGGCCCGGGGGGGGGGGGGGGGGGGGGGGGGTGGGGGGGGGGGGGGGGGGGGGGGGGGAG
>JABFEA020000067.1:35032931-35051654 GCA_019775915.2 Cyphomyrus plagiostoma
AGAGGCTTGTACTTCAAAATAAAGAAGACGACTCCGAGACAAATAAATAAAGCTGAATAATGTGTTTCCTCCTGACAGGGCGGTAAGAGCGGATCTCCGCCGGCAGCAGTGCCCACGGCCTGGGCTGAAGCTGCAGCTTCCTGTCGCACTAATAAATGTCACATGCAGTTATTTCAAAGTCCACTTCATAACAAAGCTCAAATTTGTTGACGCAGATTTTTCTTCTTAACCTGAGAAATAAATTCTCTTAAAACGGTGCCGGTTATATAGTAATATATAATTAATTCTAGGAAGTATTTCTATATTTTTGGGGTTAAAAATAAATAAATGCCTCGGCGGTTAAGATTGATAGGGTGTGAAAGCCGCCCACCCTCATCTCGAGACATGACAGTCAACACGTTGTCACCTTCACGGGCCATTCTCTGCCGCCCCGCCTGGTTGGGGGGGGGGGGGGGCAAAGGGCCTTGGGCGGCCCCCCTTTCAGCTCCAGCTGAGCGTGGCGTCTATGCTGCTCCTTTTGGGAGTAAGAGGGCAAGTAGCAGCCCGTCCAGTTGTGGCCGGGATTTCGCTATTTTGGGCAGCAGGCTTCGCTAATATCCATATCCACCATCTACCTGCACACTCCTCCGATTTCACCATCCTTATTTTTCGCTGCTGACATATGTTTTTATCATGAATTATATATGAGACACAAAACATGAGACGAGCCATCAACCATAACAAAATAAAAGTCCAATATTCTTCTCTCAAAATAAAACCACCTGGACACTGAGCTCATTACGAGGTCCGAAAGACGCCAACGCAACAAGGGCAGTGGGACTTTAACCAAAAGCTCGGAGTTTGCATGTCGGGCCCTCTGAGGGTGCGGGTGGGTGTCAGTCAAGCTTCAACCCAGAATCACATTAACCATGGTCCAGTATGTTTTATGGAGAGGTGAGGAAGCTTCTCAATGAGACTGACTGCCCTTTAATTGGCTGTCATAGGCGCGCATTATGAACTACGATTAGAGGACATGGTGCAGTTTAATAGCCAGGTCACTGGGAGCAAGTCAAGAGTCAGAGCAAAGAGTCAGGGTGAGGAGTCAAGGTGACGACTCAGAGCGACGAGTCAGAGCCTGGCCTCCATTCTGCTCAAAGCATAGTGGCAGGTACAGCCCAAAGGGACAGCAAGGTAGAGGAAGCCTGGGCCAGAAGCAGCACCCACAGGCGTTAGGAAAACCCCCCCTCCAACCACATAATATGAGGACCCCCCCCTCCCCGACAAAAAGGATGGCGGATCCCCACCTTAAAGAGCCGCAGGATGTTGGCGACCATGATGGACACGGAGCTGGCAGAGGCGCCGATCACACCCACAATCTTGTCTGGCTTGGCGAAGATTGGCGGGTCACCACTGGCACAGCGGACGTCGGTCGCGTCTTTCTCAATGAGTGCCTGCACAAAGGTGAGCGACTGCTCCAGGGCGTAGGTGTCCCGTGAGCATGTGTCCAGGATGCGGGCCCCCAGTGTCACGTTGGGCAGCAGCTCAGGGTCCTTGTTGATCTGGTCGATGGCGAAGAGCATGGCTTCCAGTCGGTGGATGCCCTTCTCCTTCTTGAGCTCGCCGCAGGGCACGCCGCGGTCGCCGCGGGCGTGGACGGGGAAGAGGCCACCCAGGATGATGTCGCCGTCCAGCCGGATGGAGTGGGCGTGCTCCTGGGCCTGAGCCTCTCGCATGCAGCTCAGCAGCCAGCAGCACCTGACCGTCAACAGGAAGACGCGGCGACAAGAGACAGGCTGGTTCTGCGAGTCCCTCACCATGGCGGCGAGGCGGGGCAGGGCGGCGTGAGCGGGCGGGTGGGGAGACAGGACTTCTGGTGGTCGTAGCGAAGGGGGGCGGGCCGGCAGTGAGCACGGGAGTTAGGGGGGACCATCAGTGCCCCCCAGCCAATCAGAGTTCAACCTCGGACCCCAAGCAAATGCGGGGGCCTACCGCCAATTTTTATAACATCCCGGCCACATGTGGCACGCATGTCAAGATGAAAGCGAAGGTAGAGGCAGTGGATTTGAGAGCCAGGGGAGGGAATCTCAGATTGAGGCCATGGAGATCACAGTCCTGGGTTCGAAGTGGCCTGACAGGAGACAAGGGTAGGAAGTAAACCTTAATATCACGGAGATTAAACACTCAGCACCGCAAAAGGAAACCTACAAGACACACTGAAACAGATGTAACAAGCATAGCGCCCGATGGTCACGCTGGCAAGGGGTGGGGGCGGGGGACGGTATAAAACTGGTATAACCTGATGACATCAGGAGCAGCAGCTCAATCAGCAGCCTGTAAAAACTCTCTTACCGCGCCTTCATTTAGGCCGCTAATTTACTTGTTTGCATATCGCTGAAGTTAAACGATGATTCGTTTATTAGAAAATTAGAAGCTCGTTCAGCTTCGACTCCCAGCTAAATGACACACCGCTACCCCCACTTAAAAACAACCGTCAGCACTTCGGAGCCGTGAAAATAATCCCATTGCATTTGTGGTTTTATCAGCAGTGCCAATTATATTTCGCTATATAAATTGCGTCTATCTTGCACAATAGATGAGGCTTTCCGTTTGGAAGTTAAGTCAGAATATCCCCCATCACCATCTACAAAATTTCTTTTAATAAGAACGGGTGCTTTATGCACCCGATTGTAAGGTAAAAGTATTTTATCTTCGTCTTAACTATGTAGCTCATTATTATCAGCCCTCATTTGTCATCCTGCTGCACGATGACAGATACAAACTAGTTATCGTTAAATGACTAGTACCAGCTATCGGTTTTTGGTTCATCTTAAGAAGTTACGGTATTTCAATTAAGACTACAACTCGGTGTGAACAACCTCTCCTACTATTCTCTCGATCTGAAACAATCGACTCATTAACGCATAAAAATTCACAAAAATACCTCAATAATCTCAAGTGTTGAGTCGTTTTTAACGAGAACGAAAAGTTTCGTGTTCAGTATTAAAGTGCGCATGTAGGCTGCTGGTAGGTTAGAGAGTAACAGCGTCCTGGCGTCGGATCAAAGGCTCTTAATGAAGCTGGAGCCCATCACGGTGCAATAAGACAAGGCTGCTCCCCCTCTGCGGGTGCTGGTGATACGGGGATTAATGCGTTACAAATAGTAAGAATAAAATGTAATAATAAAATAACAGACAACCCAACGCACCCAGATAAAGAGGGAGACGTTTCGCAGATCGTCTCCGTTGGTGCGGTAATACAGTACTAAAGCAGACAACTGGGCTAAATGCCGGTGTTTGCATCAGTATGCGCATAAACATGTAATCAGATTTTTAAACTCATTGCTCCAATGATCCAGTGATTTACAATCTCCCTTAATATAGGATCTGAATAAAGTATACAATGTTTAAATTACTTTGCGTCGTTCGTATGTAAAGGTACCTCGATGTCTACCATCTCAAGCCAGTTTTCCCGAAGGCTTGACAATCTGTAGCCCTTAAATTATAAAATAAATTTTCCTTAGCATAGTCTTTACAAATATCCTAACTACAAAACCGTACTTTTAATTAAACATTCACTGATTATCATACAAATCATTGTGTGGGATCAATTAATCAGTCAAAGAGAACTGAGATGAAACCGGATAGCTTTATCATCTAAACGGTTATTACGGAGAGAAAGAAAAGGCACGGTATTACACTGACAGGCGAACTGTGTCCCATTTCTCTTTCTAATTTATATGAATAGGACAGGGCAAGCCCGTTCCATCTTCTTCTGCTCATTCAATTATAATTTCTTCAGCCTAACAACTCTCAGCGGATCGTGTTGCTCTGCTCAGAAACTGATAGCTTTCGGCTCTCTGTAGCAATACGGTGAAAAACGCTATTTCTCTTCTTCCCCTCCTCTCGCTCCCTCATACCGCAACTGTTATGACATCGTATTTCATGCTGCGGATCAGTCAAAGCGCACAGCCTACCCACCTAAGGACTGGCGTTTTTTACAACCTGTCGTATAAAAAACTTCAGCAATGATGGTAAAAATCAAGCGCACGTCCTCACATAGTCCTCACAAACATGACTAGCAAAAAATGGAAACTCTTTTGAAAGAGCGCCATTTATTAAGCATCTAAGCATCAACACCACATCTGATAACTGCAAAGGGTTGCGAATGTATATCCAGAATACAACTGTGTAATTAAATCTGATAAGGAGATAAGGCGTTCCATATGCCCTTTCTTTTGCCATATGAACACTGATGGGTTCGTGCCGATATGACCTTATATCTCTGAGTCTGGATAAAAACGAAAAACGATAAGCATAGTGAAAAAACACCATATTTTGTTCGGCATTCAGATAAACAGGCGAGGATATTTTTTTCGCACAAAAGGCGTCTAAACTTTAAACATCCAATGAAATTAAACAATTCTTTAGATAGAAAAGTAATTTACTTAAGTTTTCCTGTTCAGTTTTTTAAAAAGCTACTTCCGACGATGCAAGTCGAACGTGACACGCCTGTATTGAATCTCATCCCAGAAGCGCATTCCTTCGCTTTCCGCTGTAGGACTCCACTGGGTAGCTATGTACTTTTCCATATGTTGGGGAAAAAACTGTTTCATCTCATTTTTTACCTGTGCATATGAGAGATTAATCACAGCTTTCCATCAAAGAACCCTGTTTATACGCTCCATCACTTATTAACATACGAGAAAGAAATGTTAGGCTACATGCAGGTAAGCCGAAATTGTTCGGACGCACCCAGAGAGAAGTCATCCGGAATTTGTCGTAGGTTAAAAACAAGGAGAGAGAAACAAGCTGAGATACTAGGAGGCGATCCACAATCTACCTGCTGCTCGGTGACTCACAGACGGTCCCGCTCCGAAGATGCGCCAGTGTCTGTTCCCGGTGCTGAAAGGGACAGCGCTGAGCCAGAGCCGGAGCCGGAGCGCGTTTCATCCGAGTGAATCACAAAATACTCCCACCGACCGTGATTGGTCCCTGCACTCTCACAAACGAAGCAGCACCGCTTACCGACACTTCAGTTGCTCCGCACGCTGCCCAGGATTATTCTCACGGTTGTCTTATATTAAAGAGGCACAATTCAGGAGACGTGGCCCCAAGAGGTGCAGAGGAGGAGGGGCACGGAGGGCAGGATGGCATCTAAAGACGGATTTGGAATTCGGCAAACAAAACTAAGTCTAATTTTCATAAAAGAAGTAACAGTATTTTAACCGAGATTCACAATTGCACTTAACAGACCAGTTGTGCGGGTGTCCAGACAACATAAAACAGAATTTTGAGGATGAAAAGAACGAGACCGGAGCCCTCAAATTCACAGGTCCCCGGGAAATATTCCCAAGTAACCCGGTAAATTAGATAAATCACTTCTCTCGGCTAATTGATCATGTTTACCATTTCGAATCCCTTGAATAGCTTATGCGTAAAGCGATCAAGTAGGCCTATTATCTATAGCTATAATACGAGCAGATGAATTTCGCTTTTGTGCGATGATTTAACTCTAAAACATGCTTGCATTTGGTGTCAGCAATTGTATTAATATGAATTCAGTTGGCTTGTAGAACCCAGGACTCGACTATAATGTACTGTAGGTAATAATGATGCACTCCATCTGTATTTGTGTGATTTCAGCAGAATTGACATTACCGAGCGCCAAACTATAATATTGGCTAGTAGACTTGCGCCACCTAGTGGATATTGTCACAAATTACGTCGTTCACCTGTCTTCTTTCCGTTTTAACAATGCTTTATTAAGTGTAATAAAACAGGAAAATGTTTCTGTATAGATATCGCGATGCAGTCTAACTATGCTTACCATACCTTGTTTTAGCAGCATTGTAGCGAGACTATACTGGTTATCTAATAGGCCCCTAGGCTGCTGAAATGTCTATGCTTGTTAGTTGTTCAAATTATCACTGATGTCGATAATCATTTTTTAAAAATCATCATGAAAACAAATAGCGGATGTTTTTGCGCAGTGCTAGAAGTGAGGAAAAAACAGGTGCAGGTACTGCCCTTGGTATTCAGTAGGCCCATCGCAGATATTGAGAGGACCCGGTACTCAGAGGTGCTGGTACTGTGTACTGGTGAGTACCGGTGTTTCGGGCAATTCGGTTTCCCTATGTTTCCCCTAATATGAAAGCAGAGGTATGTGAAATGTCTGAAAATCACTCAGGTACATTATTACATGTGAATAGGCCTACTGTATTGTTATTAGTACCTTGGCCCAGAGTTGCTGTATACAGTACCTGTTTTAACAGGGGGGAACCAAATATCCTGAATGTCAGGAAATAATGTTTCTCCTAATATTTAGGTAAATATGTATGTGAGATGTCTGAAAATCACTCAGGTACATGAATACAGTAGATCGTCACGCATAATATAGTCTTATAAGCAATACTATACCGTTTTCATCAAGAAATATCTCTATCCAGCAAATTAAATACTTTCATTTATCTGTAAGAACAAAAACATCGAAAAGGCATGTGATGTTTTAAAATATATGGCTTGTTCACCTCAAGAGCTTCGTAAAAACACATGAAAACAACAGCGAAACCGTATACAAATAAGCGCGCGATAAGGGAAACATAGGGAAACTGAATTGCCCGGAACACCGGCCCACAAGAAGCACTAGTGGTGAAGGAAAACAGGTGAAGTAAAGTGATTTCATCTAAATATACATTTTTTCCGTTGGCAGAAGTTATTTCAGTGTCTCCAGAAACACCGACGAAGCAGCTCAAGCTGGTTATCGCGACAGAGGATCCGCCGATGCACATTAAGAAAGTCTTTAACTAGATTTGACACACAGAGTCAGATTTGCTTTTAGATTATTCCGTTCCGGTGCTTCTTCGATCGGCCCTGGGTTGAGCCATTTTCCGAGGACGGATAAATTAAGAGACCATTCAGCAGCAACGGAAAGCAATATGCATTACGTGCTCTTACCAGACAGTTATCAGGCAATGAGTTAAAGACTGATTCAGACTGATTTTGTACGAATCGCTGATTTAAACCCGAAACATAAAAACAGGATGTCAAAATATAAAAATGTCTGTATGTTGCTATTTAATATTAATTACAGGCCTAAATCCCACAGTAGTTACAAAACAGGGCATATTCTGGTAAAGTTTGACATCTGTTTAAGTAATGCATGCATCATCAACCATTTGGGGGCAAATCGGTTCTTGAAATTTTGCTACAACCTTTTAAAGATTAAACAGCGGATTTGATTTGTCTGACCTTCCAAAACTGTCTGATCATGGCAAGCGTGAGGTAAGGCTGCAGACATCGCCGGGAATAGCAATTTGGGACGACCTAGCTAAGGCCCTGATATATTATAAAGAAATGGTGTAAATCGGCCTATTGGTTGATTAAAAACGAATATTTTTAAAATGTATTTTGAATGGCGCGAATTCATTCTGGAAACGACAGATAAATGGGGCCACTGTTTATCGAGTGAAATGTAAAGTGAATCAGTTCTATGCAATTATATAACTAAACATCATACACTAGCGTCATAGACTATTAATATTACAATCTACTACGCATTCTTAAGCAGGTATTTCTTAAATCTTACATCACACCTTTCACTAGTCGGCGGCCCCATATCACTTACTGCCAGACGGTGCCACGTCAATTTTAATTTAAAAGTAAAGTTTATGCGCATTTTAATAGGCGCATAAAATGTACACTAGGATATTTCTTTCCTATGCACCCTCCCATCCCAAAGAGAATCGACTCGTAAACATGTAAAAATATATCGGCACCTTTCGACATATACTGGAACGAAATTAATTTTGGCCCACTTGGTGCTGCTCGCTGCTCCACAGGTAGCTGTCACCGCCTGCCACACCAGCTACGTCCGTCCGCCGGTCACTATTGTTAATGCAATTTAATAAATATTGATATCGGAGGCCAGGGAAGACATCAATTTTTATTAAATCCACAATGAAGACCTGCTCCGCGCACATTACGCCCAATTATCTAACGCGTTTTATACAATTAGGCTTTTAGATCCGACCGTAATAGCATGAAAGGATTGTTTCATATTATTACATGGAAATATAACAAATTGTAAATTAAATTGATTTATTTACTATACTTTATCAAACTTTAAACACTGCCCGCTGCATTATTTATAAATACTGAATGGTAAATAAATGTCAGTACTAGGCTATATTATGAAATTATCCTTGTGAAGGACTATACATTGATTATTTTAATGAGGCCCGACTTAAGGCGAAAAAGACCAACCCACGTGACACTCATGTTAACAGTGTAAGACTTACAATCTGTTCCAACACAAAAAAGCGAAACACCTAGAGCGATGCTGAAATACGATTGATGGACGGATATTTGCACTTATGAAAGAACGGGTTTACTTCGCTGTCCAAATGTCACTGCAACCTTCGTTGTTTGTAAACTGCTTTCTTAAACCCTGTCAGTGATTGAAAGGCAGCAAGACATGTACGTGACGTAAATTTTATACAGCCCACCATCTATTCAGGTAAATGAAATCAGCAGCAGTCATTATGACTGGATTACATTTACTTTAGGCATCGCAGATAGATATCAGCACCACCTTCAACATAAATTATTCATTTTGCAATAGGAGAAAGCTTTAAAACGATTACTTATTTTGTGTTGAATGTATTTGTTGTATGCTACCATGTTATACATTAAATTACACTGCAATTTAGATACACGCAGTTCAGATACAGCCTACAAATGAAGGTTTCCACGATTGGGGTGAACATTTTCTCATTTGTCACAGAATTGGTTCTTTTTCTAACATGTGCACCTTTTATTATTCGTAAAGGATTAGCTTCGGTTCCTGACGGACAGCCCTAACATGGTCCCATCAAAAACAGATGGCCTAATCATAGCAATAAGTAATAATTGAGCGAAAACAACCATAAACAAACACGTAGAAGAGAAAATGGGCATAAATCATCGATTTATGATAGATGAGCGGTACTCAAAGGAAGCAACGGTCCCCTGGGTGACATTAGGCTTCCGTGATTGATATTGCACGGTGGTACGACTGAAAGCCGTAATCTCATTTCTTTCCACATTTTTCATTGCGCCGCATGCAAACGCAAGCGTGTTTCCTGATTGCCGTGTCCTTTGTTGTTGATGATTGCTCCCTGAAGACCTCTGTCTTCAAAGCTACAGGCAGCTGACCCCGTTGTCCTCCCATTTAGCCATAACCCCAACTTTTAACTTTGTTGTTTCCTTATAAGTATCTTCAGAACTCCTGCATTTTCCACTATAAGTGTGGTGTCATCAGTCTATCAAGTCTGTTGTCTTGAATCATCCATGATTTGCCTTTTCTGATTTTGGCTTCTCTTTTTCCATTTTCACTTTGCCTTCTAGGTCTTCCACTTTCATTTGTCTCTTTCATTTTTACCAATTTTCCTTCTTATTCCTCCTAGATGACTTTGAATTCCATCCACACTTCCTTCAGTTCCCTTTGAAATACATCCAGCAACTCAAATTCAGTGGGTATATTTGTCACGTAATTTCTTGAAGTTGGATGACCTTGTCGTCACTTTACACTTTCACTTGGAGCATAGCCACTGACGACCAGAATCTATTCCACAATCTACCACAGGCCACATCTACTTCAACTGACTTCTTCCATGGTTGGGCACTAAGCATGTAGTCTGCCTGATTTGAGACTGCCCCCTGGTGACGTCTGGGTGTAAGGACCAAGCTGTGGTTGCTTGACGAATTTCTTGGCAATCAGGAGGACCTTGGTTTTGCAGAAGCTGATTATAATTTCTTACCAGCTTTGTTTCCCAAACTGTGCTTTTCATTGTCATTCCAATCACTAATCATGAGGAATATTCTGTTGGCAGGTCCTGCCTGTTTCAGCCTGGCCATAAAACTTTGCCTTCTTCTTCATGCACCTCAGCTACTGGGGAATAAGGCGGTAAAAGCCGTCATACTGGGGGACCCACCAAATTCACAAGATTGTGCCCATTTACAGTCTATTTGACATCCTATGCCAGTTTCTTTATTGTCCATTTCCTGTGTAGATCAATGAACTTCGTGTCCAAATCCAGTCCCGTGAAGTACATTTACGCCTACAATGTAAACTTGTAAGTGCCCCACTTCCATCTGTACTGCAACCAGCGTTCCCTGTTCTATACTACCCATCTCCCAGTGCTCATCATTTATTTGCAGACTCAGATATTCTTTTCTAGCCAGGTGACATCAGCTGCTGGGCATCCAAAAGACTTTGATGCGTTGTGGCGTGTCTGTCCATATGATTGTCTTGGTAAGGCAGGTTCCCAGTTTCCCGTTTGATTCAGTGCCTTTGTCCATGTGCCGATTGGAACCTCTGCTAAGATCTCTTTCCCATGGGAGGCTGTAGGAGTCAAGAACTGCAGAAACACAGCTTTTAGCTTCCCTGATGCACACAAAGCTCTCCACTGTGGCAAGGGACCAAACCACAAAGAAAATCTCACTTTCTAGAAGGTGATACTCTATGCCAAGTTCCTGTGCAGAGCTGTGGAAGTCAGGAGCACCGCTTAACAGTGTTAAGTCACACATAATGGAAACATATGTCTTACAAAATAAAGAATCCCAACTCATCTTTATTAAACCAGTAAGAACCTGGATGACTAATTCATTTTTAAAAATTATGAAATAAGACAGTAAAACAGGAACATAAGTGAGATATGAAACGGTGGAGTTGGGTTGAGACCATGTGACCCGACCAGGTGACCTGGAGCCACGACAGTGTTCCTGACAGGAAATACATTAAATGCTGATGGACCTATGGTGTCCCTCATGTTTACTGATCCGGGGCTGCAGGAACCAAGAGGGATGTGTATCTCCTGATAGTTCATCTGCACTCATTCATCACGCCAATAAAAAGACCTTTGCATTTGAATTTTGTCTCCCCCCGGTTTCAAACGCCCTCCTGTGCTGTTGCATTCTTCACTCCATTTTGGGCGTACACTCTAATCAGCATTGTGACCTGGGAGAGGAAGCATCCAGAAAGAAACATTTGAAACCCCCAACTGCAACATTCACAGGATTTCATGACAACTATGCAGCAGTAAAGAACTCGCTAAGGAATGGGACATGTAATAAAGGAGGGGGGGCTATGAGTGCCAGTCCTTTATGCCCCCAAAATCGACTGTGCGGTTGCTATGCAAACACAAACACCATCTTCCTCCCTCTTGCTCCAGCTGCCACTCCTTCTCAAATGTCTGCTGCTCGCTGTTTTCCCTTCAGTTACATTTGTTCCTGTGATTAAGAGGCTGCAGGCATCCGCTGCGGGCACCTGGGGAGTCGAACACACACCACCAGCTGGTGAATTGTACTTGAGAGTCGCTTAAGGGCTCCGTTTTAATGTTCTGTAACGTGGTCTAAAAACAAATGTCTCAGGGAAAGGCAGAAATATATTTCCTCCAATGTGTTTCTGTATCGCAGTACACCATTAACTTACGGATAATGAGTTTAATTCTATGTGAATTTCAATTGGGCGTTTAGACCAATGGGGTTTCTGGCATCTGTGGTAACACCAATCAGCAGCTACGACCGAATCTTGTGTTTCGATAGCTACACTGTGCCCTTAATTACGATGCCGCTCACCCTCATCCGCCCCCAGCACCGCATGTGAATTTAAAAGGTAAATATCATAAGCAGGACGGGCGATTTGCCCAGCAAAAGGTCGGATGTTGTCGAACAAACTCCAACCCTGACAGCAGGAAGTAATTACGAGGATGGACAGATGCGGAAGCAGAGAAGGAAAACAACAGCCCACACATTTTTGTACGGTCATCACAGACAGCGGATTAACAAGCCCAGCAGTGTTAGTGTTTGCTCCAGGATCCAATTCCCTTTGCTCTCCTGTCATTCCCAAGGCCTCAGAACAATTTTTCATAGCTACTGGAAACAAAGTGACAATAATTCTTTCGCATTGCTTCTGAAATGGAATCTGAAATGCAATAATCATCTTTAAAAAATGGCTCATACACGTTACGTGAAATGATAGGATACACGATCAGTGCACTGGAGTAGTGTGTCAGACTGATGAAAATCAAACACATTCGCCAACTAAAAATGATGGTCTGCTGCATTATTGGCATGATGGACTTACTGAACTTTGGATCGTGTGCTGGGAGCCTTCTGGCTCTGCAGCGAGCGCGAGCTCCTGGCCGTCACATGGCTCTTGCAGTGGACCTCCAGGTTCACCTTTCTGCTGAAGGCCCGCCCACACACATCACAAGTGTGAAGGGGGATCTTCTTCTTCGCTTTCTTCTGAGTGCTTCCCTCAATGGTGGTGGAAGACCTGTGAGCAGAGGTTTCCCTGTGCAGAGCAGGTGACCAGGCAGCCCCACCATGACCACGACTGCTGGCCTTTGTGGTCTCCCACTGTGTGGTCTGCCTGTCGAGAACCATCTCCGCCGGCTTCTTGATAGCCTGGCTCACTACCTTGGGCATGACCTTATCTAGGTAGCTCGATAGCTTCTTGTGCACTACCTTCATGTGTCGGATGAGGTCTGATGTGCGGCGCGACTCGTAGACGCAGAGGGGGCAACGGAAAAACTTTATAAAGATCTCGTTGCCCTCTACATGCCGGTCAATGTGCTTCTTCAGGTTCTTGCCAGAGGTGAACTGCCTCTTGCAAATTCGACAGTAGTGCTGCTTTAGGTCAAACCCAATCTGGAGTTTGGGGCTGCCCAACCTGAGGCCTTGGGTCTCCTGCAAGGTCTTGGTCTTCCCACCCACCTTACCCGCGGGCTCGACCTTGGTTCTGATGCTGGGCTTCTTCAGAGCACTCTTCCGACTGGGCCGTGTTGTGCGAAAGACATACTTGTGTCTTGTCATCATCTTATGCTGAGGAGATGCTGGTGAGAACTTTCCACCTCCTGGTTTGCCCGTAGCAGCAGAGCCCTGGTATTGAGCATGGTGCTCACTGTCAAGATGTCGCTGCATAATGGCTTTGGAGACAAAGGGCTTCTCGCACACACCACAGCTGTGGCCAGGAGCGCCTGGGGGGCACTGTAACTGGCCTCTCTCCCCAGACTGAAGACCGATAGGCAGAGGGAGCTTCCCTCTGAGTCTTCTCTGGTCATCAGGGTTGTCCTTGTGGACCCTGAGGCAATGCTGACGCAATCGGCAGAGCGAGCTGAAATCCTTCCCACACAAGGTGCAGGAGATGCTCAAGGCATCTGCTTGATTGGCTTTCTCCTCATCTCTCTTTGCCTTTATCCGTTCTACCCCTTGGTTGCTGAGTTTGACCTTCACCAGCCTGTTTGAGTCATCAGTCTTGATCTCCTTCTCTACAGTCATGTCAGCTACGTGCTCCTTAAGATTCTCATGGTCATGGTCAACCTGACGGGCAGTTTCCTGCTCCCTGAGCTGGCACTGGTTCTCCTCACTAGAAAAAATAGTGCTCTTGTGACCCTGCTTGACTACACTGCCTGGCCTGTCCATCAGCAGGTCCATCATTGGCTGGTTCTGATCACCTGGGGATGTGACTATAGAGAAACAGAAATATAATATCAATATGTGGAACGACAGGAGGGTCTACTGACAAAGACACTGGAGTAAGTATAAGAGGATGAAAAAGACCCACTGACCGCCAGCCTCGTCCGACCTGGAGAAGCAGTAGAACTCCTTGTGTCTGACAAGGTTGGGCAGGCCACGAAATAAGCTACGGCACAGTTTGCACTCAAATATGGTGTCCACTTCCCTCAGAAGCGTGTGCATGAGCTCTGCAGTGCCTGCAGGGGCAACACAACCCAAAGAGAAATCATGAGATGGTCAGGCATGCATCTGGAACAAATGGAGCAGGGGGTAGGATCTCATACCAGAGCGGAAGCACTCGATTATCTGCTCGATGCCAGACATGGAGGTAAAGGTCTGCTTCTGCACTGAGGAGAGCTCTCCAGGGCCCAGGGTGCGTACTGAAGAAAGAGAGAAACAAAACAGATTTTTCATACCAGAAACTTACTTGGGGAAACAGACAAGACCAGCCTACATCCATCTACACTGTGTCCGAGTCAATATTTCACTTCTGTTGCACAAATTTTATAGGTTATATTCCGCCATTTGTTAGCCCTACAGCTACATCCAGATCCACAGCTCCAAAAGCACAAGATCATCTTTCTCCTCAGTTGCGTCATGCCACGTTCCTCTCAGTAGGGCAGAAAGTTGATTTCATGCTGCCCGTGTGAAGAAGTTAATCTATCCGCAGGCCACGTATGCAGACATCATGCGGACGAGTCTGTCCCACGTGAATCGACGAGTCGGTGCTTCAAATATACAAGCTGTAAACATTAATATCAGCTTCATTTGTGATGCTGATTGGCTGGGTGCTTCACAAGAAGCCTGAGTTTGTGGACACTGGCAGCTTGGCCATGGACACCAATAGGCAGGGATGGAGAAGAGACCAATTGAAGTACTTCATCACATACTTCCCCCATGAACCCCTGCTTCACCGTCATGTCCGTCTTGTTAACTCACGAACATGAGGACCTGGTCCTCTGATGAAAGAAATAGATGCCTTTTTTCCCCATTGGCAGAAACGCAAGTACAGATACATTGGAACGCTCTAGGTTTTGCACATCCTACCACGCTCTCCCTTCTGAGACCTACACACACATACAGGTGAGAGGGAAGCTGAGCACCCCTGGAACAATTAGGGATTAAGGGCCTAGGTTGAGCCCTAGGATCAGAACCAGCAATCGTCCAATCACTGGCAGAGAAACAGACAAGTGGAAAGCAGAAAACCTTCTTACACACTTTCTTCAGTAGAGCAAGAAAAACGTCAGAGACTCCCTTTAATCTGTGCCCTGACAGGCCATGGCCACATCTGTTATCATTCACTTCCAAAAGGAGTGAATTCCTCCCAAATCTCATTTCCAATTCAAATCTCAAAATTCCTATTTAAATTCCTTCTGTGGGCTTGATTTTTTTCCCCCCACAGATTCTCTGTCATCTTCTAATTAATTGTGTTTCTCTCCGCAGTGCGGAAGACCTATTGGTTATCATTTGCTCTGTTATTTGAGCTATAATCTTGATTCATAATCTGATTTCTGATGCACTGTAATCAGCAAAAAGGGCCATGTGCAGCGTATCAATTCATTTTTCCTGAAAACTGTGTAAACATGGATAATTAATTTACTGGTTTCACAAATGGCTTAATTAATTTCCCTCAATCAGGACCAGGTCATTGCACTGCACTGACGGGCCGGGCCAGCCTCGGTTCAGAAGGCTGCATTGGGACCTGCAACGGCAGGGAGACCCACCTGGTGTTTGAGGTGATGCACTGGGGATGGTGGGACCCAGCTGGCAGAGGTCAGTGTGGGATGGCTCTGTCTGACAGCAGCCGTCTCTGGTCAGAACAGTCTTGCCTTTCCTTTCCATCTCAACGTGATGCTAAACCAGGGAGAAAAGTAAACACTAGCAATCTTTTTGGAGATTGAGCCATTTCTCACACCAGGGCAGCCTTGACCGCTCTGGGCATGTAGCCATGAATCCAAGCAGCCATGTAGCAAAGTAACATCTCAACTCCTAGCAGCATTTTTTTTTCTTACTTCTCAGGCTCATACAGGACGAGTCAAAAGTCTGAACACACCAAGGTTTATTTGTACTATTCTTCACATCTTAGAATAAAGACTTCTACACTATAAAATAACAAATATGGTATTATGTACCGACCAAAAAAGTAAATACACACACACACACATATATATACACATATATACACACATACATACACACACACACACACACATACATACACACACACACACACACACACACACACATACACACACACATATTATATATATATATATATTATATTTTGGAGGGCAGATGTGTGGGTTGGGACTTGGGGTTGGGAAGGTTGCCTGTTCAAATCCCTGGTTCGGCAGAGTGATCCGACCATTGGGCCCTTGAGTGAGGCCCTTTACCCCAATTGTTTCAGGGACTGTCTGACACTGCTGTCTCCTCTACCTCAGTTCCATGAGGCCACCTGTGATGCTTCTCCAGCCGTCCTGAAGGAGCTCCCACATACGCTGAGCTCTCATTGACCGGTTTTCGTCCACTCTCTGCTCAAACTCCTCCAAAACAATCTCTGCTGTCTTAAGGTCAGGTAACTAGGTCATATGACACGACACAATCACCCTGCTTTGTAGATGACTTCCGACTGGTACTGTAGAGGTAAGTAAGAGGTGTGTGCTGATTACAGTGCATTGCTGCTCCCACCACACAACGAACCACCTCAGGGAAGAGAACCTGAGTGCAGCCATGCAGCAGGTGATACCTCAGCACCACACTACTCCAAGTGGACCAGTGTGAGGTTTTTTCCAGTGGCAGGTATTAAAATTACCCCCCCCCCCATGAGCACATCTCTGTTTACAGGGATCTCAACGGCTTCCAAGTACCGCTGCTGACTCACAGCCTTAATATCTCCATGTTTACTCAGCTCTGCTTTCAGATGTAGATCCAGCCTTCCTCCTGCCCATCTTAAACACAGGCAAACGCACATGCACACCCAGCGAGAGCCATGCCTAATTAGTGAGGCTGACGAGAATCCAATGGAATGTAAAACCTGTTTGCGATACAACAACCTGGAGCAGATCTGCAGTGTGGTACCGATTATGGTCTCCGTACTCCGGAACTCTCCCGCTTACCCCTGTCTTCGCGTAGGTCTCCTTAAACTAAAACATTATTTTAGCAAGTAACTGTGTGATTTGTCTGTACTGTAAATGAGAATTGGGTATCAGTTGACTTCCATTAATTTTAAAGAATTTATTAATCATCTGTTCAACCCCAGTGACCATTAACCTAGATTAAAATTAAATCTGTTCAATTTCTCGGATAGGAATTAAAGCAAAAGAAAAAAAAAAAAAGAAAAAAAGAATCATAGCTGTGTCAATATACAACTTCCAGTAGATGGCGCCATAACCTACTGGATTAGTTCCTAATGCACAGCATAATGCAGATATCCAACAGAGAAAGCCTAACAGCCTCGTTTCCATAATCAGAGAACAGACTGGAAGTGGTTCTTTACTGGCAGAATAAAATCACAAGCTGTTCTAATTGGCTACTAGAGCAGAGTGGGCGGGTACTTTTCTGCCAAAGGCATTTGAACAGCACAAAGTGTTTTAGTAAGTGCAGTTCCAAGTTTACTGAGCTTTTTTGTTGAGATCTTCAAGCTGTGCTGACATCGCTATGTTGACGAATGCGTCCCAAGGAATCGAGCCTGTTCAGAAAAACACCCACAACCATCCTCAATCATGCTGCTGCAGTTTCTGAACTGCCCCTCGCTGTTGCACCAGGGGGCGCTCTTCGCACACAAGCAATGAATCATGAGTAATAGCGGGAAACAAATGAGAGGCTGTTTCTCTCTCATCGTCAACCTGCCACTCAGTGCAGCAGCAGGGTTCCAGTGGAAGAAACGGGTTCATGATACACCCAGAACAGCATCAGAGTGCTGCTGGGCTCACATGGAAAACCAGAGAGTAACTGAACAGAAATGAACCTAAGATGACAAACCATACTTCACATAACCCTTGTCAAGAGATTCACCTGTTAAGGCTTTAATTGTGTACGCCATACTGTGAAAAAAGCCTCTATGCCCTGCTAGAAGATGCAGTGGTGGAGGAAATACTCAAAGAATCTACTTAAGTAAACGTAGAAAATAAACATGCAAAAATGTACTCTGTAAAAGTTAAAGTACTTCATTACCCTTTCCACTTAAGGAAAAGTATGTACGTGCTTGGAAATATAAAGTATTAAAGTAAAAGTACCTGTAGTTCCTCTTGGAGCTGTGTAATGTACCATTATGTGCATCTACTGCATGCAAATTCTTGCACGATACTGTTGTATTTTCTAATCTGAACATTTAAAATTTGAAATGCAAGGTTATAATAAATGCTTCAGAAACATTGCATTGTGTTAGCTGAAGCTGCGTTTACAAATTTGCCAGCTACAGCGTTTAGTGCTAATAAACTCATCTGAACCCAGCATGTGCTCTCAGGTATACAGTTCAATAGATCTAGCGCTGATGAAGGCTTTTATAAAAGCCAACAGGATTTCGAAACCACTGATGGCGACAACCTTCTTTGAGTAGCTGGGCTTTACTTTGATGAGAAAAGCTCCGAAATCTCAGTATTATTCCTCTCATCACTGCTAGCAAAGATTATAAAATGTAACATGACACTAAGGAGAAATGTTGGGGAGAAAAAAGGACAAATATTTGCTGTAAGATGCAGCAGAGTATCACTCAAAAGTACCCACAGCTAAATCTGCTTAAGTAGACTATTGAAGTAACAATGCTTTGTTACTGTCCATCACTGAGAAGCCAGAACTTTCTCTGAAGTACAGCAATACTAACAAACATGTTGTTAAATAACTAGAAGTTTTTTCTATAACACCCAGACAGTTACATTCAATTAAGCAGCAGACATCTGCAACCAAACCATCATACAACTGAGTGAGCACAGCCAACCAATCGCTGGGGCAACTGGGATTAAGGGCCACACACCAGTCAGGAAGGAAAGCGGACTGAGTCAACGCAAGCGCCATTTCACACTTAAATTTCTCATTAATGCAATTATCTAAATCAACCAATCACATGGCGGTTGCTTCAATGCATTTAGGGGTGTGGTCCTGGTCAAGATAATCATCCAGTATGCGGCAGTCCTGTGGGCGAAAATGCCTTGTTGATGCTAGAGGTCAGAGGAGAATGGGCCGACTGATT
>JABFEA020000067.1:35073059-35084213 GCA_019775915.2 Cyphomyrus plagiostoma
TTGAAAAACCCATTTTCAAGATTTGATCCAATCCGTTATCCAAAATCCTAGTGGATTACTTTTGAAAAACTGGGCCCTGATGTTAATTTCCCGACATGCATCACTTCTGGTGTTAATCCAAGCCGATGCATTAGACTCACAATATAGAATTAACAGATGACAAGTGGTACATAGTTTTAAAGTCTAATCAGACTGAGCATCTTGTCACATACAGTTCCGATCAAAAGTCTATATAGACGTACTTAAAATCAAATTAAGATAATGATCCTAAATTCACCTCCATGTTACATAGTAAATATTATCTTGTGAACTAGGAGAGAAATGGACAGCTGGAAGAGTGGCCTTCTTTCCACCAACCTAAACCCTACAGAGCTGATTTGGGATGAGATCAAAGAGTAAGAGGAAGGCAGGCAACTGTGCCCAGAACTCATGGCAACTCCTTTAGGACTGAACCTGGAAGCTGGGTAGATAAATTCCAAGAGTCTGCAATGCTGTCATCGAAGCAAAAGGGGGGCATTTTGAGTCTAACATTTGAAAATATTTTGAGATGTTGAACACTCCTCTTGGTCACTGCAGTACTGGATATGCAGCACTTCATTGATTTGTGGCCTTTTACTATAAGGTGAATAACAGCTAAAATAGAGACAAAAGCAATAAAAGCAGGTGTGTCCAGACTTTTGACCGGTACTGTACATCTATCCCTGGACATGATGCATTTGACTCTGGGATAAAACTGACCTGTGTCCTCAATGTGTCTGTATATATATACGCGATTGTCAGCCAATCCTTTCCATTTAACATCCATTAAGTAAACCCCCAAGGTTTTGCAATTCTCATAAATTTCATTTTTGAAAATGAACTTGACATGTACTAATAATCTTTAAAAAGCATTATGTATACATTTTTTGTGCTCTGCAGTGTAACTGTCCTTACGTGTGCTTGCAATGAACAATCGGCAAGCTGCAGGGACGTCTAGTGCTCAAAAACAGTCACTGTTGTTTTCCAGGGATGGTGGTGAAGTTTAAACAGCACGGCGCAGGTCAACATGCATCAGGACCGAACATAAGCTTGAAAACTAGCTCAGCATATATAAATGCATCCTTCTGAATCACAGTTTGGCAAAAGAGGGTAAAACACTGTGGGGTAAAACCTGGTTGAGCAAAGCCATTACCACAATAGAATATTAAAAATGTTTTTGCCTCTTTAAGATGGAAAATATACAAACTTGCTTTTTGGTATAATTATTTGGCAGTGATACTTTATTTTATTGTTTATTTTTTTCTCCTTTTTTTTTTTACTTGTATTTTAATTTAAGTGGTCCAACGTCAATGAATGTTTGGTTATATGGAAATATGAAAAGAAGTTAAAAAAAAAAAAACATGGCTGAGATCCGTACACAGATGGTACCTCGCATCTGTACTTAAACCTCTGACGTGTGTCACCACTGGGTGGCGCTACATGGAGATCACAGCTCACCCCCAGACCATGTAGTACGGCCGGACTAAGAGCATGCCCCTGCTTAAGGAAGGTCCTATTTCATCCTGAGTTAGAGGTAGTACCGTGCATCCACAGACAGTGCCTTTAACATTCAGGATAACACTGGTGGAATGAGACCGGACAGATAATTACAGAGCAAACCAGAGGCTGAGTCGACGCCGTCAAAGACAGGCCAACTGCTCTGGCAGCAGGACAGAACCATACTGGGGCATTTTCTCCTGGAGATAATATCGCATTTGTTCTCTCAACACCATCAGGAAGACAAACACCGATCGCTCAAGTCACAAGATAAACAGAAAAACAAAGGGCCCGTTTATTCCACACCGTCTCGGATTTGAGTACAGGAGGCCAAAAATCGCTTTATTTTGGTATGTTTGGCAGAGAAAGGCAGCCCACAATGGTTCTGGCAGCTTCGCACCATGGAAACTGACAAGGAGATGCTCAAAAATAAAATATCAAAACCAGTCCACGAGACACTTACACAGGGCCCAGTTACTCCGGACAAGATACGAAGCCCCCAAAAGAATCGACAGGACCATTGATGTTATTTTACATCACAGCATGTACCGCAGGTTGCATAATAGTTCCGCAAATTATTGCACAAATAATATTTTAAAGCAGATATTTAAATGTCATTTGGCACAGCAATAACAGTCATTTTGGAACTAATGCAAATGTGAGATTATATGGTGACTTTGGAACTGAACCTAGTGTTTTACACAAGTGGAAAGTGACACACTGACGATAAAAGCAGCGCCATGATTTCCAAAAGATTCCGGAAATTCACTAACAGAACACTCTATAAAAAGTACAAGAGAGGAGCTGCACACTAGAACAGTCTGCTGTCCTAGATAGCTATCTTTGGGGGGGTTCAGTTTATCAATATGCTTATTACAGTGGAAAATTTACACGAGTAAATAAAATACTACTACTATTTAAGAAGGAGTGGTTTCCCAAGATGGGCTCATATGCTGGAAAAGCAGGTCTCTGGTTTCACTGATTTCCTCTTGAGAAACCACAGTTACAGGACGCATGCTATGCACAGCGGGGAGAGTTGCTGCACACCACCTCCAAAGTGCTACATCACCACACTGAAGCCTCCCACATGTGGTGCAGAGAACAATCCAAGAGTGCGTTTCAGCATGATCACCGGGCCTGGGAGTGTGGCAGGGCTAAATTAAAATAGGCAACAATCATCCACAGCATACTGTAGTTCAAGAAGGACAGTGCTGTGCTAATGATGCAAAGGTTATTGGTTTGAATCCCTAACGTCAACCATAAATTGTAACCTTTTTATTCCTGTGTTGAGATAAATTTGTCTGAAAAATGAGTTAAAATAATTCAAATGTGTAAAGGCCTGATTTCAAATAGATGGACTGCCAAAGCTGTCTTCTGTGGCAATGATCATTTAAAGGTGAGTTTTAAAAGCTAAGCAATGCAGGTGAGGGAGGGAGGGAGGCTGTGAATGGCCTCAGAGAGCACACTCACTGACACACCAAGGCGTTACGCGCCATTTGGACGCCTGTTCCTGCTGAGTCACTGCATTAGAGAGGCAAGTGAGAGTGTCAGCTGGAGATATCACTCATTCAATGACTGAGAGGGAAACACCAAAAACAAAAAAAATGGATTCTTTTGCTCAGACATACAAAACAATGAAGAACCGAGCGAAAGTTCAATCCCAAAAGTCTGACATTGCAATAAAAATTGTTTGAATAGGAGAAAAGAACAAAATAAGAGAAAAATAAAAATGAAAAATTGAATTAAACAGACCCCCCCCCCAAAAAAAAAAAAAACATTGTCACTAAGGGATAATGAAAAACCTAGTACCTTTTGTTTACAATGTTCCACAATGTTACTACTGCTACAGAGCAAGAATCCCAGGAAGAAGATATTGAGGCGGACACACAGGTGAAGGTACTGCAGCTCCGGGGGAGGGGGGGGGGGACCTCTCTCCCCCCCACCAGGTGCCCAAGACAGAGGGCACCTCCCAGAACCTGAGGTTAGATGGGTGCGGGGGCTTGGGCACGCCCCCCCGGCTGGGAGGAGGCCTTCTGGGTGCTCCAGCGTGTCTCTTTGTAGGCAAACCAAGCGTTTCCTGCCCAGACAATCATGTTTAGGTAGCCGACCACCTGCAGAGGTAAGGAGAATGTCATGAGTTGCCTTGTTTGTGGACAGTACACACCAACTGATATGAACCTAGCCAGCAAAAAGCAGAATTACCTGAATTTTGTCAGCTGCAGAAAAACAGATTACAGGCTATCTATAATACTTGCATCTATGGCATCAGGATGTCCATGTGGTCTAAGGCTCCAGACTCAAGGGTAATTCCCTGTCACTCAAGGACTTAGCGTTCTGGTCTCTGAATAGAGGTGTAGGTTTGAATCCCACTTCCGACACAAATACTTTAATGAATTTTCAATAAGGTATATTTCTCTAAATGTGCGTGATATTCTCCTCAGGGTTCATTCTACACAGTTAACTGGCTGGTTTTCAATCACCTGACCAGTGACGACAATGCAGAGCATAACAGGACTCACCACAGAGATGTTGAGGCTCCGCATGCTAGTGTAATCGGTGACCTCACAGATCACGCCAAACTTGTTGCAGAGGGGCAGTATTGCCCTGACTGCCTCTGTGCCCGTGGCCTCCTTTACGAGCTGCAGGCCCCTCGCCCACGCCGAAGAGGAGACCATCCAGAAGAAGGCGAAGAACACAGTCATCAGAAAGTCCTGTGGGTTGGGGGTTAGTGTCAGGCTGAATCACAGCAATTGTGGGTAATATTGCCCCCATGATCCTCCGTTCCTGAGGTAATACTGCCCCTGTAATCCATCATTCCTGAGTAACATTACTGCCATGATCTTCCATTCCTGAGTAACACTGCCCCTCTGATGCATCGTTTCCTTGTACTCCAGTCCTGAATAACACTAGGAAACACTGCTCCTTTAATGTGCTGTTCTCTTATACTCCAGTCCTGAGTAACACTAGGAAACACTGCCCCTGTGATCTGCTGTTCCCTTATACAGTGGTACCTCGGTTCTCAAACTTAATCCGTTCCAGACTCCGGATCGAATCCTAAAAAGTTCGAATTGTGATCGAATCTTTCCCATAAGAAATAACGGAAAACCAATTTGTTTGTTCCCGGTCCCCCAAAATTACACCTAAATATGTTTTTTTAGCATTTAAACACAAAATGAACAGGATAAAACAAGAAGAGCATTATTTTCTTAATGGCTTCCAAAATGATAAAGATCTTATCCCAACATTACCCCTGTCCTGCCCCGATCATCTGCTCCTTCCGTGTGCCACGTCCCCTCCTTAACCTCGCGTAGGATCCCCATGTGATCAGCTGTTTCTGGTTGTTGTCATTAGTCCTCTGTATTAAGTCCACGTTTCAGTTTGTTCCCCCAGTCCGGTCATTGGGTGCATTCGACTTGCTTACAGCACTGGCTTAATACATTGCATTCTGTTCCTGACGCAATGCATTACGGTGAGATGCATTGCGATCTCTCACCCGGCTGCACAAACTGGAACCGCCTCCGTGACGACACACCTTTGCTCTTATTGGCTGAAGTTTAGTTACTCGCATGACGTTTGTATCCCAGACAGTTCCGATGCATAATCTGCTATTTCTCCCGAATATCACGTAAAGCAGTGAGAACTGGTTTTCAGTTAATTTACCTGGTAAAATAAAATCTAAATAAATGACATAAATGCTCTAATAGTACACGTAAGTTAGTGGTTTATTTACTGTTAGTTACTGTAATGTTGCGCTGCTTTATTTGGTTAATTGTCCAGTCTGTGAAGAAGGCATTCAAGAATTGCATTGTAGTATGACTCATTTCCTGGTGCGTGTGGGTCAGCGTTGACAGTTCGACTGATATTCAGATCAAGTTCTAGGTCAAACTGGTTTGTTCGACTTTCAAGAAATTCTAGCGAGTTCGAGAACCAAGGTACCACTGTACTCCAGTCCTGAGTAACATTAAGTATCACTGCCCCTCTGATGCATCGTTCCCTTGTACTCCAGTCCTGAGTAACACTAAATAACACTCCCCCTTTAATCAGTTGTTCTCTTATACTCCAGTCCTGAATAACACTAGGAAATACTGCCCCTGTGATCTGCTGTTCCCTTATACTCCAGTCCTGAGTAACACTAGGAAATACTGCCCCTGTGATCTGCTGTTCCCTTATACTCCAGACCTGAGTAACATTAAGTAACACTGCCCCTGTGATCCATCATTCCCTTATAATCCAGTCCCGAGTAACATTAGGTAACACTGCCCCTGTAATCTGCTGTTCTCTTATACTCCAATCCTGAGTAGCACTAAGTAACACTGCCCCTCTGATCCATCGTTCCCTTATGCTCCAATCCTGAGTAGCACTAAGTAACACTGCCCCTGTAATCTGCTGTACCTTTATACTGCAATCCTGACCAGCCCTCTGGCAAAAACGTGACATTGGGCAGGAAAATAGGCATGTTGCTTTGCATTTAGGACTTTCTAGATGCTTAAGGGAGTGTGACCGGGACAGCATCGTCTATGCAGACTCACGGCGATGGGGTAGAGTTCAGAGTCCCTGTAGATGTGCATGTATGCCACGTAGACGAGCAGCGCCAGCAGACAGTAGAGGAAGGCCAGCACGCCGACCGCCACGAAGAACTCAGCCGACGAGGACACATCCTGCACCAGGCGGGTCTGCGGCACCGTGTGGTTACAGAGGGTCCCATTGGTTTCCACCAGCAGCACCTGGTTCAACCTGGGGAGTGTGTGTGAGGGGGGGGTCAGGCCTCTCAGTGGAGATTGGATAAAGATATTTGTTATTGTTGCAATATGGTGCAGTTCTTATGTGAGTTCTTACTCCTGCATACCACAGCACCAAACATAATTAAAAAAAAAAAAACACATAACAGAAAACGCATTGCCTTAACCAGAGAAGCACGTGCAGCTCGAGGATAGTCTGACCCCGATTTCTTAATTGTGCATCACTTTGGGGAAAAAGAAGTATTTGCTGAGCAAATAAAATGTAAGTCCATCTGTCCATCCATTTTCTGTAACTACTTATCCTACCCGGAGCTATTCCAAAGGCTAAGGGCACAAGGCAGGAAGGGGCGCCCACCTAAATTGTAAATGTAAAATATAATTAATCTCCTAAACAGAATCATGTCAACCTGGATCCAGTGCAGTCAAACAGTGACGTCAATTCTTGATTACTGTGTCAAATTAGGCAGTAATCAGCTGTACACAGTAATCTCACCCACCTTGGGTTTCAAACCCTTGTTTCTTCATCACTTATTGAAAGTGAAACATCTCCCTATGGTTCAGTTTTGTCAGGAGCCAGAGGGAGACTAATGAGGCCCAGGGATGCCTGATTCAAATAAATGCTTTAAGTGTCACCAGATGTTAAGTGAGATATATGACAAGAGCCTCATGGGTAACGATAGGGCATTCTGGGTAAATGTGAAAGTGAGGTAGAGCATAAACCGGAACTGACCTGAATGGGTAGCTAAACGTTACATTCAGAGTCTCGTTTCTACCTCCGCCGCAGAAGATCGAGGCCACGTTTCTCCCCACATATCCAGCACAGCATCCAAAGGCAAGAACTGCCATCAGCTGTAAAACAAACAAACACGTCATTCCACACAGACAAAGACGCTGGGGTGTCCTCAGGACAGACCGCCTGAGCCACAGTCTTCTGACATCTGGAGAAATGAAACGTTCGCCACCACCAAAAGGCTGAGCTCAAAGTCGAAAAGACCCCCCAGAGCCACAAAGTTGACACAAATTTGATGTAGCCATGAGTAAAATTACCAGACACTGTCTTTCAAGGCATTAGTAGCGTTGTGAGCACGTACATTTTCACAGTTCCGATGACCATCTTCTTTTCATAGCTCCCATTTACACTGCACTCTCTGGAGCATTTACAGAAAAATGCTGGTCAGTTAAATCCCTCAGCCCCCATAAATTCAATCTGATACATAAAAATAAATAGGAACAAGTAACCAGTCGGCCAGAAAGAGTTTTAACACATGCCATCGTTTTATTTTGATCTGTCGAACAGAAAACTACTCTTTGTTTTTTTGACGTGTCAGAATAACTATAATTACCAATCACGCCAAACTGTAAAAATGTTATAGGCCTACTTAAAAAGACTACAGAATTACAGTTTCATCTTAAATGTTTACTTACAATGAGAATAGAGGAACGTTTGACAGAAGAAAGAATCTTGACTACTATACGGTTCAACAGTATTTTAATACTAAAGCATGTTAATGAATTGCAAGCTATGCCGTTTTTAAAACCAATGTTAATATCGGCTTGCAGCGAAGAATAACCAAAATGCCCCTTACTTTGCCAAGAAAAGTAAATTATTAAAGAAAATGCATTAACATATAACATAAGCAACCTACATTTTCAGTATAGGTTAAAAAGGCCATTGGATATAATAACAGAATATGAGCGCTGTTATAAAATGTGTGCATCTGCATTAATTGGAAAACCACCGAGTAAAATGGAAAAAAATCGAAAAATAATACTTTAGATAGGCAAAATTATTAGTCTGTGCATATTTGGATGGATTAGAAAACCACAGTGGACATTATCCGCACACGGACTAGCTATAAAAAAGTATAACATTCAAATTTAAAATACTTTTCATATATGTTTAATTCGCTATTTCCTGGAACTCGTTAGACGGAATCATATGTACCATATTTTGTCATTTTAGCAGAGTAAAAAGACAGAAGTCTCGCAATCGTGAGCATAAGTAATTAATTATATCGGCCATTACAGTGAGGAATGCAGCAACTCACCCACTCCAAGACTTTGATAAAACCTAGCGGTTCTTTAAGAGGAGCCCAGTTTAGTCGAAGTCCCGTCATCATGTAAATTGCAGCTAAAACACCCCTAAAAACAAGAAAACGACTCAGCAAAGCCTATAGCAACACAAACTTAAAGTCTGCCGAAGTATCTCGGCGATTTTTACTGCCGGGGAAAACTGAGCGCCCCTCCTTTTTCTCTGCAAAACGATCTGCTGGCACTTTCCTTGTTTTAAGCTGGAAGTTGGCGAGAAGTTCTCTGACCAGCTTCCTACCTTATTTCACCGTAACATAATATATAGAAGAGTTTAACTTAATTTTACATCCAGCCAAGTGCTCGGAATCCCCTTAAATTCAGAAAGCCGATATTTTAATACCACTGCATATATAGTATCATCATTTCATACACTCCGTTATCGGACATTTACTGTGCGATGCCTTCTCCTTCGCTTTGACGCCTCTGCAGCCCTCAAATGTTTGGGTAAATCTCCCCCCGGTTCTCATTCGGCGTCATCTGACTTGCAGCAGCGCGTGTCACAGCACCGGGAGGTGCTGGGTTCGGGGCTCTTATAACGCAGACTTCACCGACAAGGACAGACCTAACAACTAAAATATTTTTAAAAGCTTTTGCCAGAGAGGACAAGAAAAGGTCGAAAGGCCGAAGACAGCTTAATCATTTGTGATCTCACTTTTATTTAGTCCTCACTTTATAAATTAACAATACCTGATGTAGGCATGGGGTAGAAATAGCACAACGGGCCTGTATTTTTCAGTCATTTGGTCTACATTAAAATCATATTACGCTGACAAAAAAATACACAAAAATACATCACGTTTAGTTTATGGAGGGCTTTATATCCAGGTGTGCAAACGAAAGATGAACAGTTAATGTTGAGAAACATTTTTTTTTCTTTTCATCAGCAAAACCACCAAGTAGTCACTGAGAAAGTAAAATACTGGACTAACGTGAAATTTAAGATTGTTTCTTATTTTTATTATTTTACAGAAAAAGGTGGAATGGATGCACCTCCGATTTACATGAGGGTAGAGGGTATTGGACAGATACAGATGGTGATTAATTTAACGGCCTAACGGTACAATCAGTGACACCTTAAAAACTCAGAAAGAAGGCAATGAAGAGACAGACAGACGGTACAAAAGCTAAATTCTTCACAAAGATTATCGGTCGATTCACAACATTCACACAACACTATGGACTTGTGAACTAAAAGCAGATTCAGACCACAATCTGAGGTCAGGTGTTTTTTTTTCTTTTTCATCTCTGTATAAAATGGGTTTTGACAAAAAATAATTATATATTCTCTATTTCTTCCTAGCCCGTCACCTTCCTCAAGTTTCAGGTCTATATACAAGAGAAAGGTACTTTGGCCACATCATTCTTAATAGAAATACTCACTTATAAGTTTCCCCATCACAAAAAAAAAAAAATATTTCTAAAGTCTGTAGTGAAGTAAAAGTATAAAAAAATTGTCAAATCAAACACTGGTAAAATAATTACAGTTTATCATAATTTAATAAAAGCGACATTCTGAAGTATGTTTTCTAAATTATAGAAAACAAATGTATTAAATATTTGTACTTTGTACAAAATAAGCAGTTGTCTTACAGTATGGATCCCGAGAATGCAGTGGGTTTACTCTGCAGTGGGTTTACTCTGCAGTGGGTTTACTCTGCTTTTGAAGACAGCCAGTGCTACTTTAAACTAGCTTAATATCAGCATATGGCCTCTGAAACAGCAAAAAAGAAAAAACATCTAGTTTTCAAAGAAAGAAAGAAAGAAAAAAAAAAAACAAAGACTAAAAAAACTCCTTTCTATTCATCAGCTTTCTGCCAGGAGAAAAGTCTGGGGTATGAAGTAGTCTACCTTCAGCATAAACACTCCTCAAAACCAGCAACGTTTAACAATTACCTTAGAGCCCATGATTAAGTCTATAGAAACTTTCATTAATAGTGAAATAAAATTTCATTTCCTTCAAAAATTTGCATGGTCATTCAGACGATTGGTTTTACATACAGTGATACAAATCTAAGTGCAGCGATCCGTCTTTTGTTGTTCCTCTCTTAAAACTACACTGAAGCCTACCAAAGATTCAGAAATCTGAAACACAAGAGAGCTCTGGACACAGAGTAAAGGCAAAATCTCAAACTCTGCAAGCCTACGGGCCCAATCTGGAGCCGCTGCTTGGGTCCCTCCCCCACTCCTGTGGTCCTTTAAGTTGCAGACGACAGTCCAGTGAAGCAGCTACTGCAGCTCATTCTCCACCAGCCGGGCGTTCTCCCGGACCTCGTCGAAGGAGTACGTCTTTAATATCGTGCCGTTCCTGAAAACCGTGCGCAGAAGGTCCTGGCAGGGGATAAAAGGTTTGGTCGTGATCACACAGCAAAAATAAAGTTCTCACGAAGGTGAAACAGGTGAGGAAGAAGACTGGATCCTGGATCCAGATGGGCGTGACGCAAAAACTGAAGCTTCATCTCTAGAGCACAGCATACACTGAAACACTCAAACCAATACAGCGGATACAGGACACAAGACAGCAGACCAATACATACCACTCCATACTCTTCAAGGTCGCCCTTCCCTTCTTCCAGGGTGACAAAGTCCCCGCTTTGTGTCCTGTGTAAGGACAGACGGCCTTTCTTTGACCTTTTATTGGGGTCTGCTACTGGGTCTTTGAACACATTTACCTGTAGCGGGACAACATTTAGTCATTGGCTATGATGATGATGATGATGATGATGATGATGATAAAAAACCCTTTATTGCTGTTGCAATATACCATGTCACTAGTCACAAGTACCAGCGAAAAGCAGGCCATCAACCCGAC